>CM066034.1:93435627-93672766 GCA_033557465.1 Ichthyophis bannanicus | reverse complement strand
CCTCACTCGTTATTCCAACTTTCCAGGTCATTATGAAATATGTAAAAAAGCACCGCGGACCCAGCACAGATCCCTGGGGTAACCCCACGATTCCACCTTTATCTCCCACTGTCGGACAAATTGGCCATTTTAGGCCCTACCCTCTGCTTTCTCTATCTTTTAACGCAGTTTCTGATCCACAATAGTACACTGGCCGTCCTACCACATGACGTTCTTTAGTTTTTGCCAAAAGTCTCTCATGAGGGCACCTTGTCAAAGGCTTTCTGAAAGTCCAGCTATACCACCATATCAACCAACTCACGTTTGGTCCAACCTGATTTTCACATCCTTCAAAAAACAATAACAGATTAGTAAGACAAGATCTATCCTTGTTCTAAAGCCAATGTTGGTCTGCCTCCCCCATTAGGTCCATGACTATCTACATCCTGAGTAATTTTTTATTCTTTATGATGGTATCTTTCTAACCTTTTTTCTCCTCTCCTCCCTTCTTTTTCCTTCCCGTTACTGATAGTCATGCTCACCGGGTCTGTAGTTACCCCTGATCACCCCTGCGAACACCTTTTTAAAAATTGGTGTTTACAATTGGCTATCCCTCCAACTGCGTCAGGATATTAGAGGATGATTTTAATGATAGGTTCACAGATGTACTAATAGCAGGTCGGCAAATCTCGTATTTCAGTTCTTTCAACACCCAAACAATTGGGATGTAGAACAACCACATCCGGCCCGGGTGATTTTGCTACTCTTCAGCTACTTATCTAATAGTTGTAATACATCTTCCCCGATGTAGCGATATGTCCTTCCTTCCTGCAATTCTTCCACACCTTTAAAGAACCACTTCAGTCAATGGGTGAACATCCCTACATCTTTCCTCAGTAAAGGACTGAAGCAGAGAATTCATTCACTCTCTCCGCTGTCGCCTTGTCGCCCTCTTTAGTGCTATCTTTTAAAAACAAAAAAACAAACCCCTTGAAATTCATTCTAATGGCCCCAACTGTCGACTCTCTCACCAGTTTTTTTGCTACGAATGTACTTGACAAAAGGTCCTGTACTTCACTTTTTTTTGTGCTTCCCCGCAGCAAAGCTTCTTCTCAAATTCTCCCTTTGCCTGTGCCTTAATCCAATGCCTTGCATTTGGACTTTTCTGCCCAGTGCGTGGGACTGATTCAAGGCTGCACCCAAATCTAAATTGCCTGTCCACTAGTCTCCAAAAACATTAAATCAACCAATTATCACGGATGCCTCAATGAGAAGGTCGGCTTCAGGAGGAAACTTTCTGACGACTGGACCTAGCTGTAAACACTGGACTCCTTGGAACTCCCACCTCCAAAGATGTAGGAATCCACCCGCCCAAGCTTGGGCTCAACCGCTCTGCCAAAATTCTGCGCCCTTTGCCCCACAAGTACTACGCTCTGCCCTCTGCGCAGAGGGTCTATCGCAATTTAAATATCCCACCACCGGTTGGAACAGCCCCCCCCCCCCCTTCAAGGTGGTGAAAATGCGGGTATCGACCGGTCCAGTACTTTATTCTGATGACAGAGCCAGACCTGCTGGTGATTCTGATGTCTTGGTGGGGGTAACCCGCTGTTCTCCCAGGACCAAGCAGGAAGTCAGTCCTCACATTATGGGTTATCATCGACGCCGATAAACAAGAAGCCCCCGCGTAGCATGTACCCCAGCTCTCCATGAAAAGCCTTTGGTAAAATGACCAGTTAACGCATGCGCGGTTCCCCTTCCTGCCTACCGGTGGCCATCTTACCTCCGTGCTACTCTGTTTTCCGAGAAGCCCACGGAACGTTGTATGGTCCTGTCATGCCCGTATAAAATTTTGAATTTTTTTTCGGCAATTCTCGCTATTTTTTCTCCTCCCGGTTCGACGACCGGTTCCCCCCTCACCGACGTGATTCAGCTACACCGGTATTGATCCCCGTTCTTCTTCTTTTTCGTTTTTTTGGGCCCTTCGTGGCTGGGCGTTTGCGCCCTTTTGTAACACTTTTTTTTTTTCCTGTAAGGTGCGTGTCCTTTGATCACGCGGGGACTCTTTTTTTCCCCGATGGCTTCCAGCGGTTTTAAAAAAAGTGTTATCGGTGTTAAGAAGTTGCTGTCTCTCCCCCGACACACACTACTTCTGCCTTCGGTGCCTCGGTCCTCGATCACGACCCTAAGGACATGTTGGACCAATGTTGGAAGATGTCCTTCCAAGGGGCACTGCGAAAGTCGCCCAGACAGCAGAAAAGAAAGGCTTTTCTCTGACTCATCCTCCTGCCGGGCCCAGGAACCATCGTCTGAGCCGTCGACATCTCGGATTCGGCTCCTTGTCCTTTCTTTTCTTCCTCAGAAAAGGAGGTTCCACCCCGCGCTGGGGACGTAAGAGGAAAGAAGATGTTCATGAGTCGTCATCGGAATAGAGGTCCCTGGCTCCCCTGTCCAGGTCTAAGACCCCCGGACTGTCGCCCACAATGGCCCTTGGAGCAAGAGAAGCCTGCTCAAAGAGTTCCGTCGGCCGTGGAGCCAGAGTCTGCTGCGACACGTAAGCCCTGTAGGTCCTCCGAAGGACTCTCCTCCCAGAGATCTTGACGTCGGGCCCGGCGCCGCCGGGGGCCCCGAGTCGGTGGCTGCTCTGCTTCTCCCGAACTGAGTCTCAGTATGACAACCTTGGGGAGTGCCAAGAGTTTTCTGCCTTCATGGAGAGCAGCACGCGGGCACTGATGGCCCAGCCTGTCCTGTGCATCTGACCCTAAGACCACCGTGACATCGACACTCGAATTCGACCCCGGAGACCGAGACCTATACTCGCGGTCCATGATGGCACAAGGGGGTCGACCTTCACGACCTCGGTCCGCGGTTCTCCCTCGACCTCCCGCTTTGCGGTACCGCAAGAAGCGAGGGCGTCGACGACTGTGCCTGAAAAATCCGGCCACATCGGGGCGGGTTGCTCCCTGCCCCCGTTGGGGTTCGGATCCTGACTTCTCGTCGTACCGAGTCTTCCGCCTGGTTAACGGAGGATGAGGAGTCCCCCGACACGTTTCAAGACTCTTGCGTCCCTTCTGACTCACCTTAGTCTGAACCCCGTAGTAGATCCCCTCTGGAGGATATCCCGGTTTCTTCTCGGAGTTTGTCCGGGATATGGCCACAAACAAGTTGGCTATCCGGCGGACTCCCGAGAAGAGCCTCGAGCCGAGGAGCTCGAGGCTTCTGCAGGTAACGACTCTCTTCCCGAAGGAGGCCTTTAACTGTCCCCGGTTCCTCCGATGCTGGAACGGCTTCCTCTAATTTCTTCCGGATGTGGAGGTCACCGTCCTTGGAACCACCGGTTTTAAGCAAGTGGGGTCGATTCGATCTATTGACTCCCGAAGAGCCCTGGCTTTCAGAAGGCAACAGCTGCCAGCACCATTCCATGGTTTTTGGAATCGGCCATGCATTGCCTGAAGAGTCAGCGAGATGCACTGTGCTGTGCCCCCCGGTAGGAAGGCCCGACACCTTCAATGGTTTTGGTAAAAAAAGAAGTGCTTCCAGGGCTCGTATGCTTGCTTGCCTTGTCTGGTCTTACCAGCTGTACATGGGCATGTAACGTTGCGAGACCTGGCCAAGTGAGTTTGCCGTGTTCTCTGCTGGTCTCTCCCGGGGAACCCTCTGCAGAGATTCAAGGTCCTTGTCCTCGGGGATTCCGGGACTGCTCCAAGTTTATGTCCCCGTGCGCGCCTGCGATGGGCTTCGATGGGCTTTGGCCCGAGTTTGCGGCAGCCGGCATCGTCGGCTCGACGCCAGGCCGGCCTGCAGTCATCTGGATCGCTAGCCATGGGTTCAGGACAAGTTGGTTCGATGTCCCTGTGTCCGATGGTGAGAACCTTTTTTGGCAAACACCCATGGGCCGAGAAGGCCGCACAGCTCGAGACTGAGCACCTTACAAGGACAAGGCTGTCCGAAAGACCTCTGCCCCTTCTCCTAAAAGAAGGGCTCGGGTACAAGCCCTTTTACCCGAGGAAGTCATGCCTACAAACAGTACCCGCAATATCATGCTGCCTAAGCTGCTCCTCAGGGTCAGCAAGCCAAGGGGCAGGGTAATGGTCCCCGTAGGCAGAGGACCCCCAAGCCTCCGGCCCCTGCTCCCACTCAGCAGGGTGGGGTTTTTTAACTCCTTCAGCATAGCCTCTCTCCATCCCTGCTCTCCCAACCCTGCACAGTAGTCACCTCGTTCTGTTTGCCCACCAGTGGCCACTCCTTACTGGAGACAGTTGGGTATTAAGCATAGTCCAGAAGGTTATGCACTAACACTTCCAACAACTACCTCCTCCATATTTTCCAGGGGAGCCTTCAAGGCCTCCCCTGCACACAGACCTTCTCCTTCAGGAGCTACAGGGGTCTGTTACAAGACAGAGCGGTGGAGCCTGTGCCTCCCCACTTGCAGGGTCAAGGGTTCTACTCCAGTATTTCCTGGTACCCACAAGAACCGATGGTCTTCGACCTATTCTGGATCTCATAAACCTCAACAATTTCCTGTAGAAGGAAAAGTTCAAGATGCTTACTCTTGGAACCCTTCTGCCCTACCTCCAGCAGGGAGATGCTATGCTCCTTAGATCTAAAGGATGCGTATCTCACCTCCCTCATTCATCCAGACCACAGAAAGTACCTCAGGTTCCTTGTGGGAGGAAACCATTATCAGTACCGAGTACTACCTTTTGGCCTCACCTCTGCCCCAAGAGTCTTTACCACATGCCTGGCAGTGGTGGCGGCCTACCTGAGGAATCAGGGGATCTTTGTCTTCCCCTATCTGGATGACTGGCTCATCAGGGGTCAGACATGTCAGGAGGCCAGACAAGCCACCCTCAGAACTATGCTCTTCTTCAAAGTCTGGGGTTTGTAATAAACTTCGCAAAGTCCACTTTGCTCCCCTCCCAGAACTTGGAGTTCATAGGAGCAAGGTTGGACTTGCTGCTGGCAAAGGCCTTCTTGCCAAAGGACTGAGCCCAGAGACTGATAGACTTAGCAAACCAGTTTCTCATCAGGTCGCTGGTCTCCGCCAGACTCTGCCTGAGGCTTCTTGGCCACATGGCTTCGACAGTACAATGTGACCCCCAATGCCAAGCTCCATATGAGGACCTGCACAGTGGTGCCCTGTGGACTCAGTGGTCACAGGCCTCAGGCCACCTCACAGATAGGATAAGGGTGTCCAGACACTTGCTGCACTCCCTTAGATGGTGGCTACACCCACCCAATCTGTTGCAAGGAGTACCTTTTCAGAGTTCCTGCATTCACAGTGGTCTTGACCACGGATGCCTCCCTCCAAGGCTGGGGAGCTCATTGTCTAGACAAGTGCACCCAGGGCCTGTTGTCCCCCATGGAAAGCTGCACATCAAATCAATCTCCAGTAACTCATAGCTATACGGATAGCCCTCAAGACCTTTTCTCAAACCTAGGATCATCAGTCTGTCCTAGTTCAAACAGACAACCAGGTAGCCATGTTCTATGTGAACAAGCAGGGCGGAACTGGGTCCAGACTCCTCTGTCAGGAAGCACAGGACCTTTGCTTGTTTGCTCTCAGACACAACATGCTCCTCAAAGCAGCATATCTGCCCGGCCAGGAGAACAACCTGGCGGACAGTTTGAGCAGGATTCTGCAGCCCCACGAGTGGCAGCTCCGCCCACTTCCTGTTTGGCTGTCGTGGTGAGAGGACCTGTTCTGCAGAGCTCCTGCTGGGGAGGAGTTCCTGTTCACAACCTGTGTCTGGATGTCCGGCCCTGGGCCACCTCCAGGCAGGAGAGGCCCAGGCCCAGAGGCCTGCCAAGCCTGGTGGGCCTCATCTTCTAACACTGGATGAAGGAACCGGCAGCCTGGAACAGCTGGAGCCCAGGAGGGGGACTCCCCAGGTAGGACTGCACCTGGCCAGACCGAGGGACCCCCAGGTATGGAGGTATGGTCCCGCTACCCCAGGGAGGAGGCTCCTGTCTCCTCCCCAGGCAAGGTGGTGTGGCGGCTGGGTGGCAGCGGGGAGAGGCCCTGGGGAGACCCTGGAGGACCGTGGAGTGTAGTACTGCAGGAGGTGGGTTCCCCCCTCCGCCTCGGGTCCTGGAGGAGGCCTCTACCTCCTCCAGTGAGGATGAGGACGGGGGGTCGGGCCTGCCTTCCTACCAGCAGCCAGCTAGGGCCCCTGATGCAATTGTGGCGGCGGTACGGCGGCTTCGGGGTCTCCAGGAGGAGGCGGCCCAGCTGCGAGCCCAGCTCTCCCACCTGGAGAGCCTGCAGGCCACCATTCCTGGCGAGGAATGGGTGGCATATGCTACTTATAAGAAGGGGGTGAAGCGGGCCTTGAAGGCCAAGTACTCTGAGATCGAGTACTGTCAAAATCAGGATTGTGGGTCCCTCTCCGAAGTTTACAGTAATTACGATCTTTGGAAGGTGCCTGCAGTCCAGGGGAGGCCCCTGGGGGTGGGTAGGCCGGTGGGACCGTCCTCATCTAGCAGTTTGTCTTTCCACATTTCCGCTCCTGGGAAGTCTACCACCCGTTCCCTGCCTTACCCTTCTATAGCATTGCCTGGATTTAGTGCTCCTTACCTGCAGCGGGGTGATGGGTCTGATGTTGCAGATGCCCTGGTTCCTTCTCCTGAACTGTTGTCTGCCCTGAGTGTTCCTGCACGTCCCCCGGGTGCTCCGGTACTCATGGGTGAAGATTCAGCTCGCCCGGGTCTGATGGAGGTGGTATCCGGTTTGTCCTCTGTACCTGCGATGCCTCTGCTGGCTCCCTCTAGCACTGATCCTGGCTTCAAAGGAGGATTTTGTGGGGTTCAGCTATCCCCTCTGCGGGCCTTTCGCGCCGTTTCAGTTGATCCCCCGAAGACGTGCATTGCTGCAGGAACCTCCCAAGATGGCCGCCGGGGAATCCGTGGTGACGTCACGGAGAAGGAGATGTCGTTGCCAGAGCTGCCTGTGGGACTTCCCCCAGCCCGACTGCGGCTTCAAGATGGCCGCCGCGCATCGGGTGCCGACACTTCCGGGAGAACCCGGAAGTGTGAAGAAAACCTTCCCCTAACTTCTGCATTGCCGCGGGATGTTCAGCGGCGATCTCTTGAGGCAGTAGGGGATTCTTTCCCGTGCCCCTCTATCGGAGGGGAGGCTGCAGAGGGGCAGACGTGTTCGGCGGCTATTCTCCAGCGTCGGGGGTCTGCTGAAGATGCGGAGACTCATTGGATGCCTGTCGTCGCCCGGAAGATTGCGGTGATGTACAGCCTTTGGCTGTCCCAGACTCTGAGGGGACGTCTGCATTTTCTGTACGGGGTCCCCGGAGGCGGCAGACTGGTCGGCCCCAGTCATTTGAATCTGCTGTGCCACTGGAGGCTCTGCGGGTGGCGGATTCCTCCACTCACCTTCCGGTGTTACCGCACCAGGGGCTTGAGCACTCTGCCTTTGCTGGGCATCCTGCTCCTTCACCTGCAGTGCCTGTCCAGATTCCTGGGAAGGGGTTTGGTAGGGGGGTGGCTGGAGGGCAGGATTCCCCTGTTGTGGCTCCCCTTCCGGCCCCTAAAAAGCTACCAGGAACTCGCCCAGTGGGTTCTGGGGTGGCTGGATGGGGTCGGAGGGGTGCTGGAAGGGGGAAGGAGCAGGATGGGGGCTGCTCTTTCTTTTTTGCGGCCCCCGGAGGGGGTCAGGGAGGGGGCCAGGGAGGGAAGAGTATTGGCCTGCTGCCCCTGCAGTCTGGGACCGCGGAGCGGGCTGTGCAGCTACCTGTCTTGTCGGATGCTGTGGCCGAGGACAGCCTGGCTCGCAGGGGGGCGTCCGCCCTCGCTGCTGGAGCCCTGGCTGCCGGCCACGAGATCCCGGACCCCTGTGCCACGTCTGGCACCAACAATAAGGTAGGACCTGGGAGTGACAGGGGGCAGGGGGGTGGAGGTTTGGTGGATTTAGTTCTGGGGGAACCTGCCCTACTGTCCCGGGATGGTCCTGCCTTATTGTCGGTAGCCGTACAGGGGGTAGCGGACGGTGGGCCGATGGAGGGTCTGGCGCCGATGGAGGGTCTGGCGGAGGGAAAGGGGGAGCGGACAACTGGTTCTGTAGGGGGGAAGGAGGGAGTGGTTGGTCCTGATAGGGGGAAGGGTCCCTTCCCGGTGGGGTTCGAGGATGGGGAGGTCCCCCTGAATCCCGGGAAAGGAGGGGAGCGGGGTCCATCCCCGGTAGTGGTGGCCGAGACCCAGGAGCCTTGCGCTGGGTCAGGAACACGGGACGGAGGGGTGAAGGGGCTTTCCGGTCGCCTGGGTGTCACTGAGAACCAGGTCCGTGATGCCCTTCAATTAGCCTTGGAAACCCCGACAGGCCCTCCCGGGGCCTTTTCTGCCTTTCGGCAGCTGGAGGTGGCAGCAGGGGGTGATCCGGGGGTTCTCGGTGGCACCCAGGGATCCGGAGGGGATAGCATCCCTGATTCAGTGTTGGCAGAACTGACCTGGCCCAGTTCTCAGGTCACCCATGTGCGGAGATTGTGGATCCTGCAGACCAGCAGCAGGATCCCCCGCAGGTGGCAGCAGGGGAAGATCAAGGAGGGCAGGGGTTGGGAGCCGGGAGGTCGGCTCCCCCCCCTCGTACCTTTGCGGAGGCTCTAAGGGGGTCGGGCACCACTCCAGGGACATCGGGTGGGGCTGGGGGGAGGGGGGGTTCCCAGGGGAGTGGTCCCGTAGGAGGGGGAGGAGGTGGGGAGGTTTCCGCGGGGGCGGGGGTGAGGTCAGACGACGCAACGTGGCGCAGATCCGGTGGGCTGGGGAGGGGCCCCCTCCAGCCAGGGAACAGGTCTTGAGGATGGTCCTTGGGCTGGGGTTTCTCCCGGGAGATCTCTATGCCTTCATCCACATGAACAACACCATTGAATATGATGTCAGTTTCATGTTGAGACGGGGGCTGGAGATTTTCTGGGACCGATACCAGCAGCAGAGGGGGCAGGGAGGGTGGGCCGACTCTCGTGTTGTGCCTATCTCTCGCCAGGGGACGGTACCTGTGACCATCCTATCCCGGAATGAGTCGCTCCCAGGGCAGGACATCCAGTTTTGGTTGTCGCGCCATGCGGTGCTCCTTGCACCCCTGGTTAAGGGCGCTGGGCCCCTAGGGGTGTGGGACGGGTCGTGGAAAGGTAAGATCCGTTTGCGTGAGGTGGGAAATGTGGTGCAGCACGTGCCCTCGGCCGGTTTCCTCGGTCGGGATCGCATCTTGTGCTATTACCCCGGGCAACCCCGCGAGTGTCACCGCTGTGGCTCCTTCCGCCATTTGAGCATGAACTGTCCCGAGCAGGTCTGCACCCGTTGTGGTGGACGGGGTCACGCCTCGGCCGGGTGTTTGCTTATTCGGTGTAACCTTTGTGGGGAATTGGGCCACCCCTTCGCTCGCTGCCCCTCCGCATCCCACAATGGACCGGGGGGGGATGCCGTCACTCCACCTCGGGTTCCTGTGCGGGAGGAGGTCGTGGAAGCCCCTCTCCCTCAGGAGGAGTCCGGGGCCCTAGGGTGGAGGAGTCCATCGAGCCGAGGGAGCCACCAGGGGGAGGGGATTCGGGTAGGAAGGAGGAGAAGGTTGATGTGGTGGAGGTTAATGTCTCACGACAGGATAGTAGGTTGCGGGTGGTGCCACCTGAGGAATGGACTACGGTCCCTTCCAAGGGTGGCAAGTCCAAAAGGAAGAAACGGGAGACATCCCCGTTGCCGGATGCAGAGCCCGTGTTGGACATCAACCGTTTTGTCTTTTTGGCTGCTGATGCGGCTGAGGCAGATGAGGGCTTGCCTGTGGAGGCAGGGCTTCCTGTGCGGCGCTCGGAGCGGTTAGCGGCGGGGGCGGCTCCTCTTCTTCAGCGGCGACCTTCAAAGATGCCGAAGGCGCGCCGCAGTCAGGGTCCTCCAATCAAGGGGGATACTGGCGCCCGACGGGTGAGGGAGGATGGGTTTGTCCCCCCGGAGTTGGGTTCGGGGCCTTCGCAGGAGCCCCCTGCTGACCCGGCCGCCCTGGCCTCCCCTGCGGGGGTGGGCACTGTCGTATTGTCTCAGTCTTTGTCCGGGGAGAGGGGGGCTGCACAGGTGGTGGACCCCACGGAGGAGGTCATTCCTCCGACCCCTGACCCGTTTGTACCTCCTCCTCCGGTGGGGGCTGGGCCTGCCCTCGCGACAGCTTTGCCTGGTGGTCCCGGGGGCGCCAGCACCTCCTGGGGTGACAGGGTCGAGCGGGAGGAGGAGGAGATCCTCGAGGTGGTCGACGTGGACCAGGAGGAGTTGTTCGAGCTCGCGGGCTTGTCCTGCAAGCGGGATTCTGGGGATCCCGGGGTTGGTGAGAAGAGGAGGAAAGGGTCACTGCACTCGAAATAGGCATGGCGTGCACTCCTGCGTTCTCGTGCGCCACCATCAACGTGGCCAGCATTTTCTCAGACCAGGCGCGGGCTACGGCCTATGATTTTCTTTCTACGAGTGGGCTGGATGTCATCTTCTTGCAGGAGACCAGGCTCACCTCGCTCGCTAGCCTTCATCGGGCGAAGCGAGAGTGGAGGTGGGGCCCTTCGTACTGGTCACTTGCGGCACAGCCCTACGCAGGAGTGGCGGTTTTGTTCACGTCTAACTGATTTCAGGTGCAGTACGTGTGGGAACTGGAGCAGGGCCGGTGTCTGCTCTTAGACGGCTACTGTGGGCCTCATCGGTTTCGTTTCGTGGTGGTCTACGGCCCCCAGTCTAAGTTGGCGCGGAAGACCCTGTTTGGGGTCATCCGCCCCTACTTACACACCTCCCGTTTGGTGGTCCTCGCAGGGGACTTCAACACCACCACCTTTTTGCAGGACCGAGGGGGGGAGCGTTGCCCACCTAGTTACGAGGGCCTCTTTTTGGCCGAGATGACCCGGACGGCTGACCTGGTGGATGTTTTCCACCGGGCCTTTCCACGGTCGCCGGGTTTCACCTACTACCATGGGACCTGCAGGAGTCGTATCGATCGGATATATGTGAGTGCCCGGGTGGAGTGTTCCCCTCCGCAGTTGCAGGCGGTTGACTTTTCGGATCACCGCGTCCTCTCCGTGTCCTTCCTGGCTAACCACGAGGAGCTTAGCAGGGGTCCTGGCCTGTGGCGACTGAATGTGCAGTTGTTGGCAACATCAGAGGTGGTCCAGGAGTTCTTGGCCTTTCTCGCAGACCAGGAGACCCTGTTGGTGTTTTTCCTTCCCGTGGCGCGTGGTGGGATGAGGTGAAGACGCGTGTGCCCGACAACTCTTCCGTTCCCGGGGTACCTCCATGGCTCGATCCCGCTACCTCACCTACACTGTCCTCCGGAGGTCGCTGGATCGTTTGGTATCCCGAGGGGCAGCGCGGGAGGAGGTTGAAGAGGTGCGCGTCCAGCTCCGTGGCCTGCTTTACGATCGCCATGCCTCCCTATGCTTCGAGGGGGCGGCCGGTGGGGGCGCCACTCCAGACCCTTTCCGGACTTGCAGGGAGAGGGTTCAGCGTCGGGAGGTCATGGCCCTGCGGGGTGAGGACGGTACCATTCATACCTCCCAGGAGGACCTTTTGCGGATGGTGGGGGAATACTTCTCGGACCTGTTTGGGGATCGCCCCGTGGACCTCACCCATATCCGAGAGTACTTGGGCCTTCCCCCGGTGTATTCGGCTGTGGTCCAGGCACAGGTTGATGCACTCGCTGCACCAATTCAGCAGGTGGAGGTGGAGAGGGCGATTCATGCCATGCCGTTGGGGAGGGTGCCTGGGCGCGATGGGCTCCCGGTGGAGTTCTATCGCACGTTCATCGCCCAGCTGGCCCCCTTCCTGACCTCCCTATTTCAGGAGATCATGGACACGGGGTATCTCCCGCGGTCATTTCACGAGTCTGTCCTGCTGCTGCTCTCCAAGGGGAAGGACGATAGCTCCTTGGACTTCTGGCGGCCGCTCTCTCTTCTGAACGCGGACCGGAAGATCCTGGCCAAGTGTTTGGCCAACCGACTGGTGGAGGTGTCGGGCGATTTGCTGTCCCCTTCCCAGTATTGTTCTGTTCGGGGGAGAGGGGTTCTGGACGCTGTCGCCACAGTCCGGGAGGTGGTGGAGAGAGGCCGGTCGCTCCAACGGGACCACTGGTTGGTCTCCTTGGATCAGTCCAAAGCCTTCGATCGAGTCAGTCACCGGTACCTGTGGGTGGTGCTCCAGCACTTCGGCCTCCCTGCAGGTTTCCTCTTCGTCGTGCAGGCGCTGTACCGAGGGGGGTGAGCTTCCCGTTTATTAACGGGTGGCTCGGACGGCCGTTTGGTGTCGCCTCGGGGGTGCGGCAGGGGTGCCCTTTGAGCCCCCTGCTGTATGTCTTCTCCCTCGACCCCTTCCTCCGGAGATTGTCCTCAGGTGGGTTGCGGGGCCTGGAGGCGCCTGGTGCGCCCCCGGTGTCCGTCGTTGCCTACGCTGACGACATCTCAGTTTACGTGGACGGCACTGAAGGGGTGGAGGCCCTGCGGGAGGCCGTGGAGGAGTACTCGGAGGTAGCCCACTCTGTTGTCAACCACAGCAAGTGCCAGACGCTGTGGTTGGGCCCCTCGGAGGCCTCCCCGCCTTCCTGCGCCCCCTTTCCTCCTCCCGTGGGGGAGGTCCGCGTTTTGGGCCTCGTCTTCGGGTCGGAGGACTGTGCGGAGTCCAATTGGGACCGTTGTCTCGAGACTGCACGGTGTCGGGTGCTGCGGTGGAGGGGGTGGAGGTGTACGTACGAGGAGAAGATCAAACTCCTCGGGACGTTTCTGCTTCCTCTCTTTCTGCACGTAGCCACGGTCTTCGTCCTTCCGTTGTCCCGTCAGGCGTCTGTCTGTGCCGTCTTTTTCTGTTTTCTGTGGGGTAACCGCTTGAACCCTGTCCAGCGCAACATCGTCTGCCTGGATCGGGCAGAGGGCGGTTTGGGTATGTTGCACCCCCTTGTTTTCCTGTCAGTCTTGTCTATGGCGTTCCACTTGGGTAGAATGAGGGAAGGGGGTGGGGTCTGGTGGGTGGCCTCCTATCGGGAATGGTTCTCCCGCTTCTGGGAGCAGTGGGAGGGGGCGTCCTCGGTCCCACGTGTGCGCCGGAGAGGGGAACAGGCCCCATCGTACGTATTTGTGATGGTGGGGCTCATTCGGCGGTGGGGGGTGACCGACCCGCTCGCCCAGTCCTTGGGGCGGAAAGGCTTATACCGGATGGTTCTCACCTCTCACTATCAACCACGGTGGGCCCTGCGGGACTGTCCGGCGGATGTGATGCAGCGGGGCCTTCGGCTGTTGAACTCCCCTCGGCTACCGAAGAAGGTTCGGGATGTGGCCTGGTTGTCTTTCCACGGGCGTTTGTACGTGAGGGACAACCTCAAGTACAGGTCACAGGCCGAGCGGGTCTGTCCGAGGGCCGGGTGTGAGGGGCTGGCGGAGACCATGGACCATTTCCTCCGGCAGTGCCCCTTTAACGTGGGGGCCTGCCGGTTGGTGTCCGCTGCTCTTCACCTGCGCGACCTTTCCCTCCTCACGTATGCGGAGTGGGTGTACGGGGCCTGGTCCTTTCCTCTGAGGCAGGACTCCGGGACCCTCTACCTCGTCACGGCCGTAGTGCGCTACCACCTGTGGCAAGCGCGCTGCCATGTCTCGACCCGGGGGTTGGTCCTGCCCCTCGACGAGGTGGTGCGTGACATTCTGGAGGAAGTGTCCAGCATGGCGCAACGTGAAAGGAGGGTGGTGGAGGCTCATCGTTGGGAGCGTCTGTGGCGTCACCTCACCCTTCGCCCCCCGTGAGGGGGAGGGGTTCCCTGGGTTTCTCGTCCCTGTAGGACTGTGAGGTTTTGTTTTGTTGTTCCCTGGGGGGAGGGGTGTGATAGGGGGGGTGAGTTTTCCCTTCCCTGGGGTTTCCTGCTCATTATGATTTTGGGGTGTTTTCCTCCCGGGAGGGGAGGGGGGGGGGTGAGCTGGTGCTCCATCAGGGGTTTGACCGGTTGTCCGCTTTCCCTTTCTCCTTAGAGGGTGGCCGTCCCAATATTTTTGTTTTTCGTGTTTGTTTGTTCTTTTTGTATTCTGGGCATCCCGCTCCGTTGTCTGGAGTGCAGGGCAGTACAAGGGTTATGTATTTCCTTTGTATTTAGCTATTGTGATTTGTATGATTACTTATGATTTGTTTTGGTGGGATTGTGTTGGGGATGGGCTAAGGGGGCCCTTATGTTTTCATTTGGTTTGGGGGGAGGGGGTGGGGAGGTTTGTTTTTGAGGTGTTTGTTTGTTTGGATGGGATGGGTCTGAAGGGGGAGGGAGGGGGATAGGGGGCTTTGTTTATGGATGGGTGGGGAGAGGGAGTCTGAGAGTCAGACAGACTGGACATTTGGACATTTGGACTGGTGGGGGTGTTGTGCGGGGCAGGGGTTCAGGGATTGCAAGATGCAATGTGTGGACTATGCTGGGGTGGTCTTGCAGGGGGAGGTTGGGTCGGGTATGGACATTTGGACTGGGGGGGGAGGGGATATGGACATTGACAAGGAATTTTTGGGGGTTGTTGTTGGGAGGAGGGCACGTGTGTTGATTGCTGGGGTTGGTGGTGGGTTTGGGGAGGTGGGTCACGGGGGGTTTTGTGATACCTGTTTTGCGTTATGTCAGGGGGGGTGGGGGTTTTGGGGGGGTGTGGGACTTGGTTGGGGTGATTGTGTTTGCTTTTTGTTTGTTTTTCTGTTGCATGTGTTAATAAACAAAATTTCCATCCTTTGGTAGTTCACAGTATTTTCCTGAAATGGGGACTTCCATCCATAGATCTCTTTGCCAGTCCTCTGAACAAACAACTGCCAAACCTCTGCTCCAGGCAACCACATCCTCTGCAGGTAGCAGCAGATGCTTTTCTGATTCCCTGGTCTCAGGGCCTCCTGTATGCGTTTCCTCCCACGTCCTTGGTGGCCCGAACTCTGTTCAAGATTGTTCAGGACAAGGCCTCAGTCCTGCTGGTGGCTCCCAGGTGGCTCAGACAGCCCTGGTTTCCACTTTTACTTCAATTGGCAGTGGATCCCCCTCTGCCCCTGGGTTTTCAACCTGACCTTCTCTCTCAGGATCAGGGTACCCTTCTGCACCCCAACCTCAAGGCTCTAACTTTGATGGCCTGGAGGCTGCAAGGGTAGTTTTGGCTCCCTGGGGCCTACCTCAGGAGGTTAAAGAGGTTCTCCTAGCCTCTAGGAAACAGTCCACTGGGAAAACCTATGCTCTTAAATGGCAAAGATTTTCAGTGTGGTGTCAGTTACGTACAGAGGATCCTTTCTCCTGTACAGTACCAGTAGTGCTTCAATACTTGCTGCACTTATCCAATCAAGGTCTTAAGTCCAATTCTGTTCGGGTCCACCTCTCAGCTTTAGCAGCTCACCACTCTGGTGGAAGGACACTCTCTATCGGTTCACCCTTTGGTGTCCCGGTTTCTCAGGGGCTTGCTCTTGCTCAAGCCTCCAATCCGTCCTCCTGCCCCTGAGTGGGAGTTGAATGTGGTCTTTCAACAACTGACTCGCCCACCTTTTGAGCCGATGGCTACTTGTCCACTACGCTTCCTGTCCTGGAAGACACTCTTCCTGATAGCCCTTACTTCGGCTAGGTGAGTGAGTGAGCTTCAGGCTCTGGTCTGTGATAGACCTTACACCAGAATTTATAGGAACAGGGTAGTCCTCGGGACTCATCCAAAATTCCTCCCAAAGGTTGTCTCCTCCTTCCACCTCAACCAGGAGGTGGTTCTTCCAGCATTCTTCCCTAGGCCTCATGCAAGCCAGGCTGAAGCAGTTCTGCATACCCTGGACTGTAGGAGGGCCTTATCCTTCTACCTTGACCGTACGCAAGGGCACAGAAGGGCTACTCAGCTCTTCATATCTTTTGACCCTAATAATTTAGGGTTAGCTGTGTCCAAGCATACCTTGTCCATCTGGGTGGCTGACTGTATAACCTGGGCTTACAAGGTGGCTGACCTTCCTTTGCAGGGTCGGGTCACGGCCCACCGTGTCAGGGCAATGGCTGCCTCAGTGGCTCATCTCCGCTCTGTACCGTTGGTAGACATCTGCAGGGCTGCAACTTGGTCTTCAAGCCAGACTTTTGCGGCCCATTACTGTCTGGAGAGGGAGTCCTGTAGGGACAGTGCTTTTGGCCAGGCAGTACTCCGGAATCTCTTTGAGGTTTAGGCAACTCCTGCCCTCCTGCCCTCTGTTGGGCTACCGGTGGAGGTTGTGTCAGTGAAAAGCCTTTCTTTGCTGCTGAGACTAGAGGGAGTTCTCTTGTTCAGCCTGGGTTCCTCGATAGCCCAGAGCTAGGGAGTCACCCATATGTGAGGACTGACTTCCTGCTTGGTCCTGGAGAAAGAGTAGTTACTCACCTGTAACAGGTGTTCTCCAGGAGCAGCAGGAATCAGTCCTCACAACCCTCCCTCCTCCCCTGGGAGTTGCAGTTGTACATAGTTTATTTTTTTTTTTCATTTTTTGTGTGCTGTTCTTAGCTATGTCATTTGACTGAGGTAAGATGGCACCTTTAGGCGTGAAGGGAACCGCGAATGTGTGCCTGCATTCCCAAAGGCTTTTATGGAAAGCTGAGGAAATGCTCCGCTGGGGCTTCATCGGCGTCTATGACACCCATATGTGAGGACTGATTCCTGCTGCTCCTGGAGAACACCTGTTACAGGTGAGTAACTACTCTCTCCGGGCTGAAAGAGATGTCGGAGCCGGAGGTCAGACCTGGGCTGCCCCCCACAGGTCCCGACCTCAGTGGCTGCCTTCCGGAGACTGCTTGCTGCATATCTGAGCGGAGTAGGTAAGGCAATATAGTAGAAACACCAGCAGGGGACGAGCTGGGCTGCAAGGGGACGTTTGCTTGCGGCTTTCTCTTGCGTTTCCTCATCGAAGCTCCACAAACTAGAAACCATCTTTGACTACCTCCGGACCAATAATATCTTTATATATTTTTGTTGGACCATAAACATAAAAGGACACACTAGCATACAAAGCCTATTGGCCCACCTTTATTTTATAGTCCTTTTATTGTATTAGAATTTTAGGAAACTTGTTCTTATTTCTACTTTCAAACTATCAAGGAAACTCTTCAGTACGTGCCTTTCTGCTCTTCCATTAAATATTACAGCTCTTCAGTTTCCAGAAACTTGCTTTGTATATTACATATCTATCAGCTCTGACGTGACTCGGGCATGCCTACATGTTTCGATAATCTAACTGCCTCAGGGAGATCTGGGAGAGGGTGAGGTCGACCATCATGAAGATGCCAATATTTGAATGCAAAATGCTATGGTAAAAGTGAGGATTTTGGAAAATCTGTCAGACGATTTCTTTAAAAGTTGTTTCCCTGAGGCAGAGAACTTTGTTTATCCTTCCTCCTTTGGAGGGTTCCAGGTTCTGAAAGTGTTCATCGCTTTTCCACATGACTTGTACCAACATGTGTGTGCAGCTGGAATCTTATGCAAATGTTTAGCCTGGTTGATTTCTAGCTTAAGCATAATTGAGGCTTGCTCTTAATTGCAGACATCAGGTAAGAACAAAGCACAGGTGCGGACTTTTTTGCAACATATGCTGTCCTCTGTGTCCCAGTGCGAGTTCTTTTTGTAAATTTTAATCAAATGTTAAAACATGGTTGTTTTGGCAAGCTTTCTCTGATATGATAAAAAGACGTGCTAGTGAAGTCTTGTATTTATCTTTTGGGTTTATGTTGTTTACTTTGCTTGCTATTCTGCCTTTCAATAATATACAGTACACCAAGGACTTTTCAGTGTATAAAATATCCAAGGAGAAATTAAAAGAACTCCATTAATCTTTAGGCAAAGCGAAAGATCAGACTAGGTAGAAAAGGTAGATCTTAGTGTTCATAATTAACAGTTTCAGTGCCACAAGCTTCTTGGGTGTTCAATTATTCTTGCATTGTTCCTTAGATGTGTAATACTCATCCCCTCCCTTATTTTACCATTTATAGCAATTTTATATGTTTGTCATGCTCTATGTACTGTTGCAGTGGCTATGTTTTATCATATTGTAAACTGCAGTGATGTGCAATTTACTGTTCAAAATGTGGTATACCAAATATACAAAATAATAGGAAAAATAAACAGCTTCTTAAACAGAGGCAACATTAAAAAAACCTCTTTTATTAAAAAAATACATATTTATCATTTCAATCAAAGTGGTTTACATTGTAACTTAAACTTGGTGATGTACATTAAACAGGGACATTGATAACTCAGATTTTTCTGAGGTGATGGAGGGTTAAGTGACTTGCCCAAGGCCACAAGGAGCGCTAGTGGGAATGGAACCCTGGTCTTTGGGTTCCCAAGCCAGTGCTCTAACCACTAGGCTACTCCTCCACGCTTGATTAGATTCAATAGTAATAATATCTTGTTATCTACCAGAGTGCACAAAATCTAAAACTCAGGTATGGTAATACCACTGAAAAGATCAACTTTGTGGAAAAGCCAGTCTGACCACAGCATCGGTCTCATAGCATGTCAGCAGCATGCTGCATCTTCATAGCATGACCTGGAAAACTGCAAAGTTTATCATACTAGCTGCAGAGGCCGAAGAGAACATTTAAAGAAACTCTTTGGGGAGAGCATCTTTAAATTCACTAGAGAACCTTCCAATCTATGGGAAAAGAGAGGCCTCCAGCCTTTCTCCAACGGACTTTCCAACCAAAATCCAAATTCAAATTTCCTGCCTCAATCCCACCAATCCGGTTTGAGGGTTACTATATAAAAGAACAGACATCCACGGCTTAACCACTTCGCCCTGAAGAAAGCCGCGGTTCCAAGTACAAAGACACAGCATGACCCGGAAGACTGAAAAGTTTACCAAGCCAAAATATCAGCAGACTCCTCCCAATCATACTCAGCCAACCCCGGGGAGGAATTACACTGACAAACCCCTTGTGTTCGCTGCTTAACATCTGATAGCACAAGCAATAATTACACAGCTAGCACCGAGAATGCGGAAGAGAGAAATAAATACTGTAACTTGTAGCAAAATTATATCTGAAAAGGCTGTCTACACTATAACCTAGCTTACCTCAGCAGGCGCAAGTGCATTTAAGAAAAAAATCCTGCATAATTTTTTCTGTATACATGGAGCTGAATGCTTCCATCTTGGCGATGATTATGTAGAATATCAATAATGGAAAGTATCAGTCCTCTGTAGTATGTTCCTGTGTAGTCCAATGAGAAGTTTTCTTTACCTGAATTTTCAGCCACACCACACCAATTAGGTTTCAGTCAGGCCTTTCCATTGTGTGGGAATGTTGTTCACACAGGGCCCCGTGCCAACTACATCCCGCACATGCTTTTCGGCTCCCGGCAGGACCAGCTGCTCGGCTCCCGGCAGGGCCGGCTTCAGAGGGAGCCAGGGAGGCCCGAGGCCACGGCTCACCTCTGCACAGCTACTTCAGTTCGGCAGCTGTGTTCTTGTGTAGCCCACTGGAGTTAAAGGGCATTTCATGTTTCCCGGTATTCATCGCGCCAGCAGGTTACACAAGAACACAGCTGCCAGAGTGAAGGAGAATGCCAGTCTTCATTCCAGTGGCTGTACAGAGGTGAACCAGGGCTTCGGGCTTCCCCAGCTCCCTCTAAAGCCGGTCAGACAAGCGCAGGGCTCTTTGGAGGGAGGGGGGGGGCTAAGATTGGAAATGGCTGATGGGAGGTTAGGACGGGAAATGGGCTGATGGGGGGGCTAGGATAGGACTGGAAATGGGCTGATGGTGGGGCTAGGACTGGAAAGGGCTGATGGGGGGGGCTAGGACTGGAAATGGGCTCATGGGGGGCTAGGATAGGACTGGAAATGGCTGATAGGGGGCTAGGACTGGAAATGGCTGATGGGAGGCTAGGATAGGACTGGAAAGGGCTGATGGGGGGGGCTAGGACTGGAAATGGGCTGATGGGGGGGCTAGGATAGGACTGGAAAGGGCTGATGGGGGGGCTAGGACTGGAAACGGGCTGATTGGGGGGGCGTGGACTAGAAATGGGCTCATGGGGGGCTAGGATAGGACTGGAAATGGCTGATAGAGGGCTAGGATTGGAAATGGGCTGATGGGAGGGGCTAGGATAGGACTGGAAATGGGCTGATATGGGAGATGGGGGAATGGGACTAGAAGGAAGCGAATACTGGGTGGTGCTGGAACTAGAAGGGAGCTGATGTTGGGGGAGGACTAGAAGAGGACAGGGCAGGGAGAGTGAGGATGGAGAAGGGAAAAGATATTTTGTGTGGGAGGGAAGTAAAATCTACGATTGGCCGGGTATTGGGAGAATAAGTGGGGATTGAGGATGGAGGGGTGAAATTTGAGTGGATGAAAAAGGAATAAAGAAATGGAGGAAAGAGCAAAAGGGGAAAGATCAGTATGTCGGAGCAGATGTAAAAGAGAATGGGAAAAACTAGAAGTGAGACGAAAGGACAAATGGATAGCAGACAATGGAGAGTAGGCAGAAGACACAAAAGACAACAGAAGAAGGTGACTGGGGCAGTTGTGTCAGAAAAATAAAATGCCCAGACAGCAAAAGGTAGAAAAATCCTATTTTATTTTGAATTTATTAACTGGTATATGTCAGCTCTGGAAAATATGCATCGTCAACGTTTTTGCGTTTTGTTTAGTACAAGAGGAAATTAATTTATAGTTTTATTTCTCCAGTGTTGTTGTACATTCCAAGTTTGGCTTTTGGGTTCCCAGTTTAATTAGTGTCTTCATATTTCTAAATAGTGATTCCTTGTTCTATGTTTGCTGATGGTCTATGTTTTGCATGTGTAACCGAGCTGCAGTATTCTGTTCCTGTAGTTCCCAGTAGAAGATGTATTGGTTTAATATTTGCTGTGTTGCCTTTTGATAGGTAGGGTTTGGTGCTTTGTGAGTCTTGGTAGTGCTGTTATGATATGGCAAGTTTGCTACGGGTTCTAAATGAGCAGGGTTTATAGTACTTCCTGGCAGTTGGAACTGGAGTATAGTAATGTAGTAATCTGATAATCTTTCTTTATCTTCACTGCCCATGCAAATGGTATTCAGACACTCATTAAGAGGCATTTTTAAAAGATAGTGTGCATTCACAAATGTTAATGTGCTCCAAGTGCAGGAACACACATTTATTTCTATTGGTGCAGTGGCACTTAGCGCACATTAATATTTAGTAAACATGCCCCTAAGTCATTGCCAGAACAAAAGCAGGGAGGGGAGGAGTAGCCTAATGGTTAATGGTTAAGAACAGTGGTTTGGGAACCCAGAGATCAGGGTTCAATTCCCACCAGCACTCCTTTGGCCTTGGGCAAGCCACCTAACCCTCCATTGCCTCAGAAAAATTCAAGTTATCAATATCCCTGTTTAATGTACATTACCAATTTTAAGTTACAATGTAAACCGCTTTGATTGAAATGATAAAGCAGTATATAAAACCTGTTAAATAAATAAATAAAAGAGGCTTGTGAAGGGCTTCTTTGAAAGCCACCCAAAATTTTAGTTGGCAACATACATTTTAAAATAAAATAAATTAGATTTATGCAAATGAGGCCCTGCACCACCCTTGGGCCACCCCTGGTTTCAGTTGAATATTTTCTTCAGGCTAGTTGTGGAAAATTTGTATGGCTAGATGTAGGGAGCGTTGTTGGGCAAAATTTAGCCTGTTGACTTTACCTGGCAAAATTCGGAGGTTGCTGTAGGAATGTTTCTGAAACTGCCTTGTTTTTTCACCCAGCTAAGTTTGACCACCTAAATAGGAGGCGTTAAGTACATTTGCTGTGCAGTTAAGATTACTCAACAGTATGGGAAGATGCTGAGAATACCCCCAGTAATTAGCACATGGCTTTGCACTTGCTGCATGTCAGTTTTTGCATGTAATGCACAGTAAATGCAGAACTTTACTGCACTTTAGTAAAAAGACCCCTTAGTTGAATAGACGGTGTGAGAATATTTCACATTTTTTGGTAACCGCTGAGTGTGATTTTATTGTTTCATAGCCGGTGAAACATGTATCCAGGTCAACACTTGAGACTTGCTTCATCAAGATCTTTTTTCAGAGACAGATTTGCTGAAAGGCAGCACTGTGTTACTGCATGCAGAATTAATATGCATTATTTACTGTGGAGCCCGATTCAGGTAGGGGGACATCCGGGCCATCCAGACATCCTTGAGGAAGACGGGCCCATTTGGACCCGATTCTGGACCGCAGGAACAAAGCTTTCCTGCAGTACACAGAATTGGGCCCATGGATGGCCCGGCGTGCTCCTGCCGTCTGCGGAGATGTCCTCCCTGCAGGCGCCTCTGACTCCCGTGGCTGTGGCCCCCCAGCCCTGGCGGGGAATCCTCAGGCCCGATTTCTGGTTTTGTGCTGCTTATTTCACCTTTGAGTTAGAATAAGCAGCATGTCCCCTTTGACCCGGCAGGACCTACAGGGCCATGACCTGAATCGACCCTATATGTCCTGCCAGGCTGGCTCACCCCTGCTCTGCCCAGATCCCGTCCCCTCCTGCCCCCCACCAGCTCTCTCTGCCCTGATGCTCAGGACATATTATTTATTTATTTATTTAACATTTCTTCTATACCGCTCTATTATAATCAGTGCGGTGTACATCGAACAGAAACATACTACAATGCATACAGGCGACATTGAGCTTACAGTGAAACAGGAAATTAAACATGGGATAAACCGGGAAAACTATGTACAGGCTAACTTTATACTATATACACTTCACTAACTCATCAAGTTGTTACATGTGCATTTGTGGATGGATAGTACACGTGTGATGGTTTAGCGGTGGGGCTTATGTGTAGGTTAACCATTTTCTGTTTGTGTTAGGGTGTTAGGGCGGCCGGGGCATGCAGGTAGGTTGCCAGTTGAGTGTATACCTCGGATGGTTTCCGGGTAGAATTTTGTGAACAGGTGATGTTTCAAGGCTTTTCTGAATGGGGCTAGACTTTTGATGCCTTGGATTTCATGGGGGAGGGCATTCCAGTTTAAAGGAGCGAATATTTATTTTATTTATTTATTTATTTATTTATATTTCTTATATACCGCGCTATTATAATCAGTGCGGTTTACATTTGAAACAGAACATACAAGAATGTAAGCAAGTTACATCACGTTTTTTACATTGAACAGGGAATGTAAAACATGGAGTAAAAACGAGGGAGGAACTATGTACATATTGTAAACAAATATAATGCTCTTACGGTAAATAAAAATATGACCTTTGTCTAGAGGGTTGGCTAGATGGTCGAGGAGGTCAGTGAGAGAGATAGTGGTTAACCATTATCTACAGGAAGATGATCTGAGGGACGGGTTAGGCAGGGAGGTGAGGTGGGGGCATTGTAAATGTCGGGAATGCTGTCAGGGTAATATTGTAGGAACAGGTGATGTTTGAGGGCTTTACGGAATAGTGCCAAATTTGGGATGGCCCGGATTTCTGCTGGGAGGGCGTTCCATGCCATAGGTGCAGCAATGGAGAAGGCTCTACTTGCTGTTGATTTCTTACATTTTACCAACACTTTTGGGACTTCAAGTTTATTCAACGAAGTAGATCTCCTAGTTCTATTATCTGGTGTGCTGTTGAGGAGATCGCTGATGGGTGTATGAGTAAGATTCTTACATGACTTGAACGTCATGACAAGAACCTTGAATTGGACTCTGGCCCGTAGCGGGAGCCAGTGTAGGTTCTTTAGAACTGGCGTTATGTGGTCAGACCTTGAAAGCCCGGACAGTGCCCTTGCAGCTGAGTTCATGGCAAGGCGTAACGGGTTAAGAGTCGATTGTGGAAGTCCCAGTAGGATAATGTTGGCGAAGTCAAGGTGTGGGATGACTAAGGCTTGGAAAATTGAGCGGTAGTCAGGGAAGTCAAGCAGTGGGCGGAGATGGCGTAGTGATCGGATCTTGTGATAGATTGCTTTAGCTGTGTTTGTAACATGTGCTGACATGTCAAGTCGCTGGTCGAGGGTGATGCCCAGGTAGCGAATTGTAGCTTTGGACTTTAGTTCAATGTTATTGACTAGAAGAGAGGGAGGTGGCGTGAACTTCTGGTTCCGTGAGATGAATAGTACATCTGTTTTGCTATGGTTAATGCGGAGATTTTGAGAGAGGAGCCAATCTGCTACAGCTTCAAAACATCTTATAATTGGATTGAAATCTGGTTGATCGATTTTAAATTGAAGGTACATTAAGATGTCATCTGCATATGCAAGGCATTGGACATTGAAGGAGCGGATTAAGGCGCAAATGGGCTGCATGTATATATAAACATTAATGCCGAGAGGGATGAACCCTGGGGTACACCTTGCTTTAGTGAGAATGGTTCGGAGGTTTTGGAACCTGCTCTGACTTGTTGTGATCTGTTACATAAATAGGATTCGCACCATGCTAGCGCTGAGCCTTGCAGACCTTTATCTTTGAGGCGATCTAGAAGTGTTTCATGGTTCACTGAATCAAATGCAGCTGCTATGTCTAAAAAAAATGAGGACGAATCCATGGTTGGTATTGTCAGTTCCTGTGATTAGGTTGTTGAAGAGGGTTGTGAGGATGGTGTCCACTCCGTGAGCTTCCCTGAAGCCGTGTTGGGATGGGTCCAGTGGTGCGACTGTATCAACATGGTGTTGGATTTGCCGTTGGACTACCTTCTCCATGATTTTGGCAAGCAGTGGGATGCTCGAGATTGGCCGGAATGACTCAACTTTAGATGGGTCAAGTTTACTATTCTTTAGCAGGGGGCGGATTGAAGTGTTTTTTAAGCTTTGAGGGAAGGATCCTGTTATGAATGATTGATTCAAAATTCTGCATATAAATGGACTGAGGTCATGGCGTAATTCTTTAATCCAACTAGCAGGACAGGGATCATTGGGGGCAGTGGTGAGGTTGATAGATGTGATGATATCTGCAATTTCACCATATCTGAATATGGTGAAGGCCCTGTTGGAGGTTGTCTTTGTGCATTTTGTCGTCATCTTGGGGACTACTATATGGGGAGAGCCAGAGGGGAAATCGGACCCGGATAACTTCCTGGGCTGCACGTTCCACCGGGACGTGCATCCCCGCAACCCGTGTCCCAGAATCTGGCCCAGTTTCCATTTTATGTAGTGGGACCTGTTTATTAACAGTGCATGGTAACACTTTATTTTTATTTATTGATATATTTACATTTATATACTGATGTACAATATTCAGAATAAAATAAAATAACCACCCCAATCCCAACCGAATGTAAAAGATAAAACTATACAGCATAATTCTCCCACCCATTGTAATCTTGGTCAGAAAACTTTAAACACATCATTTCCCCAATCCAAAAGCAAATCAGAATAAATACACTTCAAACCCCTCCTAAAATCACTTAAATTTCTGTGAGTCCGTAAATCAAGGTGTAGGGAGTTTCCACATGAAAAAGGTCTTAGAGCGAAGTCCCTCCCTCCACTTTAGCACACTTTAATATATCTAGCCAAGAAAGAGAGCAAAGCGTAAGTAAATCAGGCCCTAGTTCGCCTGTTGGGTCACGTTGGACCTGTTTACAGTTAAAAAAGGTAGAACTTCACTGTTTGCTGAAGTCTTTGCTGTAAGAGCAAAGTTCATTGTTTCTGAAAGAATGCCTAGATATTTTAGTATTATGCAGCCAGAAAATGGTTAATGCATTTTAATATAACGTCCAGGGCATCATTTGCCAATGCCTTTTTGGAAAAATTATCTTCACATTTAAAAGTATTTTCTCATTATGGATAATGAAATGATGAGTTGAGCAATGATCTCAACCACTTATTATTCTAAAAGCCCTCAGTCTGCATAATCTTTGGCGATTTAGAGATAATGGAGTCAGAGAAATAACTCATTTAAAGCCAGGTCCATTTTCCAGTCATTTCTTTAAGGATTTTTACTGTCATTTGCCTTTTATATATTTGCTTGAAAAAATGAATTCCATAGAACAACACAATTACACCACTTTGACAGAATTGCTTTGGCTATAACAGAGGGGTATGTTGCTATATCTTTGTTGGACAATTTTTCTTTTAATAGCTGTAAATTTAAACAAGCAAAGATCATATTCTGCTGCCTTTACCCAAAGGAAAAGTCAGACAATTTGATATGAATCGTATATCACTATATGCTGCAGCAAATCTAAGGTTTTGGTTAAGAGCTTGAAAGTAGATCCTGAAAGGGAAATGTTTTGGAATTCCTTGTGTACACAATCACCCACCCATTGTTCTACTCCGGCCATTACAGTATGGTTCTGAGGGAGGAGTCATGCACCAGAGCTCCTTCCAGAACCATGGAAACCTATTACTAAAGGGCATGCTGAGATACGCATTGCTAGATAGCACAGGGCCATGACAGTGTGGGACAATTCCTGCGCTAACTGTGCAACCCATGTTAGGGTTATGAGTGCATGGATTAGGGGCAGAAAGTGGGCGTGGTGAGCTCAATAGATAGAGTTGAGTGTACTCTCACTAATGCGGCCTGCGTTAGGGGAAAGTATTCCGTGTTAACTGCTGGGGAAATGCTTTCAGCACCCTGTGGGACCCTAGCCTGGGCCTAAGGCTTACAGCTATGGGCTGCCTTTTGTCTGTCCTTAAATGCAACTTTATTCTTTGTCGCCAGCAATGCACCCTGGGACTTGTAGTAGATAATTCACACTCAAAGACAAACTGTAGTTGTGCAACCGATGGTTGAGGCAAACAAGAATATTTATTTTGTGGATTTCCAAACGCATTAAACTTCAGGCACACAAACACAATGGATACTTCTCCAATAACACAAGAGTAATGTAAGGCAAACTGGAACTGAAGGTAAACTGAGCACAAGTCTCTTTAACAAAAACTGTTATCTTCAATAAAGCAAAACACAGCACAGCCTTATAAGCAATTTCAGCAAAGGTAATTTCTTCTTTTCCAAAACCTTCTTTTAACCCTGCTTACAGGTTTTTCAAGCTTCTTTAAAGCAAAGAGAGCAATCCATTAAAGAGTCCTCTGGAATGGATTGTGACTCACAGCAATCAATCTGCATAGGTTCTGGTACTACGGTTGGCTTATCTTTGGACTCAACAGCTTCTTCAAACTTTCTGGCTTGTAGGAATTCATAAAACTCATTCCATAACTTATGTTTCTGGTCATGAACATTTACCTTCGAGGAGTGAGCTTTCCCTCCCTCTAATGCTTGCTTTAAAGTCTCTAGTGTGTCCACCTTTACTGCCCTGCTTGTGGCTGGGTTACGGTTCTTTCCCCAAAGGAACGTATCCACCCACCTTCTAGCAGTTGGACCTTTCAGCATAGGGTCTTGAATATTGGACAGAGGTACCTGTTCCAGCTGGTTTGTAGCCTTTCCAACTAACTGTCTGCTGGCTTTAGTTCTGGGAGTTTTTCTCAGATATGGAGTGCTTCCTTCTCTGCTTTCAGCCTTCAGCAACTGGAAGTCAGCCTCCTCGTGGCTCTCAGCTCTTCTAACTCTCTGAGCTCCTTCCCCCTGGGAACTCTCTTCCCCCTGGGAACTCTCTTCCTCCTGGGAACCCCTCCGGGCACGCTGAGAACTCCTCTGTGAACTCTGTAAGCTCCGTGTGTTCTCTCTCTTCTTCTCCCCCCTGCTCTGTTTGGAGACGGGTTTAAAAACCTGTTTCTTTCCTGCCACACCTTTTTCTTTGCACGTGTGCTCATAATCAGTAAGCAAGCCTGCCTCCTCGTCAGAGCTAGGGCGTGGCTTGGCTTGACTTTTTTTCAAAGTAGTTTTTCTACCTCTGTGCAAAGCTTGGCTGTCAGTAGTTTTAAAGGCACAAGTACCATTTTTCTCTATTTCCATTCTTTCCTGATCACTCTCATCACCACAACCCCCAACAGTTAATTCTGTGTTACTGCATCTAACTCGCCATAGTTTCAGCGATTTTGGTGATTTAGGTGCAACACCCTAGTGCCCTTTAGTAAAAGACCCCCTTTGTAGCACAAGCTCTAAATTCATGCACCAGGCATCAATGACCATGACTCCCACTGCAGAGGTTGTGAATACTACTTTTGCAACATTTCAGCTCGCCGAGACACAGAAGGCTCACTCTCGGAATTAACTGGAACCTGAAGGCTTATTAAGAGTGAATGAAGCCTCTGCATTTTGCTTTGCTTGAGAATTTGGTGACTTAAATTTTGGTTGTGGGTTTATTGATACAATTCTCTTTTTATTTCAGTAAAAACTAAAAATTACAGAGCAGCTTGTTTAAAGCATCTGAAATCAATTTGTCCTAGGCTTTTTCAATCTTTTCCCCACTCCTCCTTCCTAACTTTCACCTATGTAGGCCACATCCCTTCAAATAAAGTCAATTATCCCAATTACGAGGACAAGAAGGAAAATTTTCACTACAGGGTGTTTTCATCGGAACAGATTATTTATAGTTCATTGAAAAGTGTACTAAATAATCTTAAGGGTCTTTATATTGCTTAAGGTATGTCCCGTAGCAAATTTAATTAACTAAACTCATTATTACTAAGAAGCAGACAGCAGTCTGTCTGTGAGATAGGGACTAGCCAGTCTTGCATTAAGTGCCACATATGTGATTATTTCCCAGTGGATGCAAAGAGCTCCTGGTTGTCAGAGAATGAGTCCAGTTTCTGGAGGTTAGCATAGCAGACTTGAAAGAGCTGAGGCAGGCAGAGAAGTATATAGAAGAGACCTTTAGGGAGATAATAGAGACATTCTTCCTCCAGTCTAGCAGCCCCTGTGTTGCCTTGGAGAAGAAAAATCCCATAGAAGAAAAACATCACTCTAGTATGATAGGAAGTGTGTCTGGTAGCCAGGTCCTGCTCTTCCAAGTCATGCAATATCCTCTTACACTAAAGATGTGTCTCCAGGGTATTATGGGCAAGAGGAAAGGATTAGGTCAGCCTTTGTAATTGGCAATTCAACCATTAGTCATGTAGCTAGTGGGGCAGGTGGTGGACATGAGAATCATATGGTAGCTTGCCTGCTTAATGAAAAGGTAGTGGACTTCATGCATCGCCTAGATAGGATTTTAGTGTTGAGGAGGAGCCAGCTGTCTTGGTACATGTGTGTACCAACAACTAGGAATGCCTGGAAGCCAAATTTAGGATTTTAGGTAGAAAGTTAAAATCCAAAACTTCCAGGATAGCATTCTCAGATATGTTCCCTGCTACACATGAGGCAAATAGAGCTCTTGAGTCTAAATGCATGAATAAGAAGATAGTATAGGGAGGTAGGATTTAGATTTGTTAGGAACTGGGCAGCATTCTTTAGAAAGGGGAACCCATTCTGAAGAGATGAGTTTCACCTTAACCAGGGTGGAACCAGGCTGCTGTCATTAACCTTGAAAAAGGAGAGAAAACAGTTTTTAAGCTACAGCAGAGCTATCCGATTCCCCGGGTGAGTGCTCTCTGATCCAGGTGGCCCTGTGCGACCGGGATGGCAACAAAAATCAAACCCTCCGAGGCCGTGGCGGCCCGCATGGCTGTGAGCAAAGCGGCCGGGGTCTGGCCGTGTGGCAATGTGGAGTGGGCATCGGCCTGGGAGAACTGGTCCTCGGAAGGTTCCCTAAGTGAGGAGTAGGATGTAGTGGATGCCTCCTTGACCACAGGCCGTATGATAATGCTATTACAGGGGCAAAAGCAGTAATTACTTTGAGTTCAGCCATGTGGCTGATGAGGTCCGCCCTATGGTCTCGGACCTATGAAAGGATGTGACTGACTTGGGGGCCCAGGTGGAGGAGGTGGAGCAGTGGGATGAGGCTCAGGATGCTGAAATCAAGCAGCTGGCAGGGTGCACTCACAAATTGGAGGTGGCTTGTTGGAGGTGCAAGCAAAGTTGGAGAATCTTGAGAATTGCGCCCACTGTAATAATTTGCAGGTGTGGGAGATGATGATGGATGATCGCTACCAGAATACAGCTGCAGTGATTCAGAAGATATTCTGGCAGATACTGCAGTCATTGGAGCTTAGAGTAGAACCCCCTACTTCACCCTTGAATTCGCCCATCGTGCCCTGGGGTCCTCAAGAGCCAACCGTCCAAGAGATATCATTGTGTGTCTTCCTGTGAAGGAGCATCTGCTGCAAGCCTCCCACAAAATGCCTGAACTCAGCTTAGATGATCACCGGATTGCTTTATATGGGGACTTGTCGGAGGCCACTTTACAGAAGCAGCTGGCACTTTCGGGATGTTAGTACAATGTTGATGCAAAATTCTATTCAGTATCGCTGGCTCCATCTGTTTGGACTGCACACGACAAAGAAGGGCAAGGCCTACCGGAGCCATATTGTGGATGAGGCCTGGGGTCAATTAAAAGAAGTTGACCTGGTCACCAGCGCCCCATGCAGGACTTTGTCAGGAGCAGCATCGAGGCCCTCTGGGTCTAAGTGGCAGTGAGTCTTGGTGTGCGGGAAGTGACTACAGCACCATCCGGCTGGAACCTCACCAGCCTCCCCAGAGAATGAGTCATATCAACTGGCTCTAAGGACTCTGTGTGACTGACGTGTCCGGCTGCAGATGTGCTCTGGCCGCTGAGGCAAGACTGGAGGCTGGCTGATTTGTGGTGATTTCATAAACTGCAACGCAACTACATCCAAGAGAGCCTTCTCCCTTTACGCCGCTCTATTATGGAACTCACTTCCTTCAGTCATAAGAAACACTAAGGATCCTAAAGCCTTCCGTAAACTGCTAAAAGCATTCCTGTTGAAGGAGCACTTTGGTGAACCTGTCACCTAGTGACAATTCTACATGTAAAACTACAGTCCTCACACTTTTCAAGATGCTTTCAAGTACATTGTATCTAATTTATATATATGCTTAGTTCTCTGTACGTAGTTATTACAAATCAGCTGTTGCTGATTTAAGTTAATTCGTACCTTTTCCCCTTTCACTCCCTGTTAAGATGTTACATATATTTTTGTTTAATGTAATGTTCAATCCTTGAGTTCTCTGTAAACCGCTTTGATTCACGAAAAGTGGTAAATAAGCACAAATAAATAAATAAATAAATAAATTCTCTACTTAGCCTGGCAGCCCTTGACCCTGGCAACAATTTATTAATTTAATGTTAATTATAATGTTTGTTTACTTGTTGTTTATGGGCGGGGTTGAGCTGGGGTACGGTTTGTTGGGGGGTGGGATATGAAAGGTGTGTGTGGGGTTTGGTATGGTTGGAAGTTGTCTGGGAATAGGAGAGAGTGAATTTTGGGAGAGAGTGTTAGAAGTGACTTATTATTATTATTATTAAAGACTTATAAAGCGCCGCAACATATGAAGCGCTGTACAAACATAGAAGAGAGACATGCCCTGCTCATCAGAACTCACAATCTAATAAGACAGAAAACAAAATAAGTTACATAATACAAATAACAAAAATTTACAGGACAAAGTAAGCAAATGTTGATAGAGAGATCAAGATAGGGTAAGACAGGAACGGAAAGCAATAGTGAAGAGGTGGGATTTTAGTCTGGACTTGAAAATGGCCAGGGAGGACGCCTGGCGCACAGAGATAGGAAGACTATTCCAAGCAAAGGGTGCTGCTAGTTGGAAGGAGCGAAGTCTGGAATTGGCAATATGAGTAAAGGGCACAGATAAACGAAGACTGTTAGAAGAGCGAAGCAACCGAGAAGGGGTGTAAGGAGAGATGAGAGATGAAAGGTACTGGGGGGCAGAAGCGTGAATACATTATAGGTCAGGAGGAGAAGTTTAAATTGGATACGGAGATGGATGGGAAGCCAATGAAGCGACATGAGGAGAGGAGTGATGTGGGAAAAACGAGACTGGCGGAAAATGAGTCGAGCAGCGGAGTGTTGAATTGACTGAAGAGGTGGCTTGCAGGGAGGCCGGCAAGGAGAACGTTACAATAATCAAGACGGGAGGTGATTAAGGAGTGGAAAATCAATTTAGTGGTGTCAACAGAGAGGAAGGGGCGAATTTTGGAAATATTGTATAGAAAGAAACAACACATTTTAGCAATGAGCTGGATATGTGAAGAGAAAGAGAGAGAGGATTGAAGATAGCACCAAGGTTACGTGCTGAAGAAACAGGGAGGAGTACAGAGTTATCAACAGAGAGAGAGAAAGGGGAAAGAGGAGGGGAAGTATTCGGGGGAAATATAAGAAGCTCAGTTTTGGCCATGTTCAGTTTTAAGCGGTGGTGGGACATCCAAGCAGCAATGTCAGAGAGGCAGAGTGAGATCTTAGACTGGATATCAGGAGAGATAACAGGTGCAGAAAGATAGATTTGAGAGTTGTCGGCATAGAGGTGATAGAAAGCCATGGGAAGAGATAAGGGTGCCAGGGGATTGGGTATAGAGAGAGAAGAGGAGTGGACCTAAGACGGAACCCTGAGGAACTCCTACAGGTAGTGGGGTTGAAGAGGAGGAGGAGCCATCGAAGCACACACTGAAAGAGCGATGGGAGAGATAGGAGGAGAACCAAGATAGTACAGAGTCTTTGAAGCCAAGTGAGGATAGGGTGATAAGAAAAAGGTTATGGTGGGGGAATGGATGATGAGCTTGAGAGTTGATGTAGCGGCTGTCTCAGTGGTGGGAACTTTTCTCAGATGCACTCGTACAGGTGCAGTGTTGGGAAAGGGGGGGGAATAGGAGGTAGGGGAAGGAAGGTAGGGGTAAGAGTTTGTATGCTTGGGGAGTGGATAGTTGGATGGGAGATGTTTGCTGGGTAGTGTGGAGCTCTGTGGTTTATGTCAGAACCTGCAAGGGAGCACCTGGGCAGGCATGGTGACAGAGGAGGAGTGTGTGGGAACATTCTGGCACCATGCCTGCCCAGTTGCCCCCCTGCAGGATCTGATATAAACCACAGAGCTCCACACTGCCCAGCAAACATCTCCCATCCATCCATTGGGATATGTACTTGGAATGTGATATGTACTTGGAATGTGGCAGGGTTAGGATCTCCCTTTAAGAAGAAGAAGGTCCTCATGGCCTGGCGCCATTATAAAACTATAGTGGGCTTCCTCCAAGAAACCCATTTGGATGCTGGCAGACATCGGAAGTTACAGGCTGCTTGGGGAGGACATTGTTATTCATCTCCCGCACCTAATTCTCAGAAGGCCGTGGTGGTGATCCTCATTCATAAAGCTGTCTCTTTTGTGGAGGAAAGGGTTATTGTGGACCTCAATGAGCGCTATGAGGGGGTCTGAGAAAATATCTAAGGCGAATGCCCGTGGTTGCTTTCAGTATATTTCTCCACCATCCATAATGAGTGTTTTTTTTGCTCAAATCCGCGCGATGCTTCTGGGATTGGAGGTTCCTCCGATGGTGGTAATGAGGGATTTCAGTAGAGTCACTGACCCTTTGCTGGACCATCAGCTGGTGGCCCAGAGGGACTCCCCGTGGCTATGTGGGATCATGTGGCTTTGCTAGGAATGTCATCTGGTAGATGTTTGGTGGATGAAGCATCCTGTAAACAGAGAATTTACATATACCTGTATATTCTGTGCCCATCCCATGCAGGGCCAGCTGGATTATGTTTTATTTTCCAGTTCCCTACTGGGCGATGTCATGCGGGCCGACATTGGGCACTTGGTGATCTTGGATCATGTGCTAGTCTTGGTGGCGTATGTATTTAAACAGGCTCATGGACCCAGAGGTTTGCTGATATCTTGTACAGCAGTAAAAAGATTCTGCCCTCTAATGCAGAGCATATGAGGGTGCCCAGTCTTTGTTGGGAAACAGCAAAAGCGGTGCTCCATGGGGATGATTATTGCACACACGGCACACCAGAGGAAGTGGATGATGGATGCAGTCCTGTGCCTGGGTGAGCAGATTCGGGAGGTGCAGAAGCAGTTGGCATGACACCCGTTGGTGAGTTTGAAGGGATAGTTGTTCCAGCTTCAGTCAGAGAATGCTACACATGCTTCACTATCAAAAGCATAGATTATTCTTGTATAGCAATACGTAAGGCCACTGCTTGGCACATTTGGTACATACTGCACAGGGACCACAGTTTGTGGTGGCCCTGTGGGATAAGCAGGGGCCGCGGTATACTGACAACACTGAGATTTGTGCATGGTTCATGCAATACTATCGGATGCTGTATGGCGGACACATGGGGGGTGATGTGGAGCTGATTGCTTTTTTACGGGCTTGGACCTTCTGGTTTTGTTGGCGGAACAGGAGAGCAGTTTGAGTGCATCTTGGACCGGGATGGAGATTTTAGAAACTATCAAGGACCTAAACAATTTGAAGGCCCCGGGCCCTGATAGATTCTGTGCTGAGTTTTATAAATTGCTGGTGGAGGAGGTGATAGAGCCATTCTTGGTCCTGTTTGAAAAGTCTCATTGCAGGAGCTCCTTGCCGGAGGCTCTTAATTGTGCATTCATAACGGTCCTGCCCAAGCCAGGGAGAGATGGTGAAGTTGTTGGGTCTTATTGCCCTATATCTCTCCTTAATGTTGATAAGATTTGTGCTAAGATGGTGGCCCAGCACTTGAATCATTTGTTATAGAATTTGGTGGCAAAGGAGCAGGTGGGCTTTGCACCCAGGCGGCAGGGTGTCACTAATGTAAGATGCTGGACAGCATGGAGGCGGCCCGGCAGTGGGAGTAGGCGGCTTAGGTGGTCAGATTTGATTTAGAGAAATCATTTGAGAAGGTCTCTTGGTCCTACTTGTGGTATGTGCTATGGAAGTTTGACTTTGGGGATTCGTTAATGACCTTGTTGCAGTTCCCGTATCAGGCCCCACAGGCAAGAGTGGGAGTCAATGGCTTACTGACATGCACTGTTCTAGGAGGGTCCCTGTCCAACAGGAGCAGTCCCCAGGTAGGTTAAACACTAAATACCTTTGTGGAAATGGGTAAAAGGGGCAACATATAGAAAGCAGTGTGTATAAATACCCGTAGCATGGGAAATACGATCCCAAATGTTGAGGCTTTAATGGGAGAGGCTGACTTGGATTTAGTGGTAGAAACAGAAGATTCATGGACAACCATGACTGGGATGGAACTTTACCAGGCTATACTTTATTCAGAAAGGACAGGGTAGGAAGAAGGTGAGGAGGAGTGGCACTATATGTAAAAAATAATATTAAAGCTATGGAACTACAGGGCTTAAATGGGAGAGATGAGGCACTGTGGGTTAAACTAGAAAGAGGGAAAGAGAAATCTATTTGCAATGGCGTGATATACAGACCTCCCTCACAGGAGGAAGAGGTGGACAGAGAGTTAATTGAAGATATACGCAGCATTGCCAGGAAAGGAGAAGTGTTACTGATAGGAGATTTCAATATGCCGGAGGTTGATTGGCACATCCTTGCTGCAGTATCAGCTAGAATTAAGGAGATCCTGGATTCTCTACAGGGAGAACTATTAAGGCAACCGGTAACAGAATCCACACATGAAGGGGCCATACTGGACTTGGTGCTTACCAATGGTGAAAGTGTTTCTGATATTATGGTGAGGGATCATTTTGCATCCAGTGAACATTAGATGATGTGGTTCAGTATTAGGACTAGTGCTGCTAAAATCCATTCAAAAGCGAGGAAAACTTTAGGAAAACTAACTTTGCCAAGATGGGTCAATACCTCAGGGAGTTCTTAGTGGGATGGGAACAGCTGGGAGATGTAGAAGAACAGTGGGCAAAACTGAAAGGGGATATTTTAAAGGCAACCAACATTTTTGTTAAAATGGTAAATAAAGGTAAAAGGAGAAGGAGACTGCTATGGCTTTCGAAAGAAGTAGCTGAAAAGGTGAAGAAAAAGAGTGAGGCCTTCATGAAATACAAGAGATCACAGAGAGAGGAAGACAGGTATCTATATTTGGAAAAACTTAGAGAAGTAAGCAAAGAAGTCAGGAAAACAAAAATTCAAAAAGAAGAGGAAATAGCCAATGCAATAAAATGGGGGAGATAAGACATTTTTCAGATATGTTAGTGAGACGAGGAAGGGCAAACATGGAATTGTCAGACTCAAGGGTGAAGGGGAGGAATATGTAGAAGCTTATGAGGATAAATCAGAATTGCTTAACGAATATTTCTCTTCTGTGTTCACAGATGAAGAACCAGGAGCAAGACCTCAGATAACGCCCACAAACAGGAACAGAAGCGAGGGGCATCTTGAACAATTTTCAGAAGACTGTGTTCATGAGAAGCTAGCTAAACTTAAAGTAGGCAAAGCATTGGGACCGGATGGGATACACCCGAGAATACTGAGGGAACTTGGGGATGTTCTAGCAGATCTACTGACTGACTTTTTCAATGCCTCATTAGAGTCTGGAGTGGTGCCAGAGGACTGGAGAGAGGCACATGTGGTCCCTTTACACAAAAGTGGAAGAAAGGATGTGGTTGAAACTACAGGCCGGTTAGTTTAACCTTGGTTTATTTTATTTATTTATTTAGTATACATTTTGTATACCGCTACTTCCAGCGATCAGCAGCGGTTTGATTACAGATTGGAAATTGTCAAATCATGACAGGGAATTTTTGAGGTATAAACACATTGATTAGACAGGAAAGCACACACACAGAGAACTATTTTACAGGGAACATGGGCTATGGAGGGTTAAGTGGCTTGCCCAAGACCACAAGGAGCACCTGTGGGACTAGAAACCCCAGTCCTTCCAACCCAAGGTTGCTGTCCTCTAGTGGGATTTGAACCCCTGACCTTCTGGCCTGAAGTACCTTACCCCAACCACTAGGCCACTCCTCCACTCCACGATGGTTGTGAGTAAATTATTGGAAGCGCTGCTGAAACAGAAAATAATGAGGTTTCTGGAGTCCAACGGATTACAGGATCCGAGGCAGCATGGATTCACCAGAGGCAGGTCTTGTCAGACAAATCTGATTGATTTCTTTGACTGGGTGACCAAGGAGTTGGACTGAGGGAGAGCCCTAGATGTGGTGTATTTAGATTTCAGTAAAGCCTTTGACAGTGTTCCGCACAGGCGACTTGTAAACAAACTGAGCACCCTAGAGATGGACCCTAAAGTTACTGCTGGAGTTAGAAATTGGTTGAGTGGGAGGCGACAAAGGGTACAGGTAAATGTAGCTCACTCTGAAGAGAAGGAGGTTACAAGTGGTGTACCCCAGGGATCTGTCCTTAGTTCGATTCTTTTTAACATCTTTGTTAGTGATATTGCGGAAGGGCTGTTGGGTAAGGTTTGCCTCTTTGTGGATGATACCAAAATCTGCAAAAGACACCCAGGAAGGTGTAGATAACATGAGGAGGAATCTAGCTAAGCTTGAAGAATGGTCTAGAATCTGGCAGCTGAGATTTAATGTTAAAAAATGCAAGATCATGCAATTGGGCTGTAGCAATCTAAGGAAGTGATATAGTATAGGGGTGAAGTACTTTTGTCCACAAAAGAAGAGCGGGACCAAGGCATGATTGTGTCTGATGATCTTAAAGTAGCTAAACAGGTAGAAAAGGCGACGGTGAAAACTAGAAGGATGCTTGGGTGCATAGGGAGAGGAATGGCCAGCAGAAGAAAGGAGGTGATAGTGCCTCTGTATAAGTCTTTGGTGCAACCTCATTTAGAATATGGTGTGCAATTGTGGAGACCGCACTTTCAAAAGGATATAGACAGGTTGGAGTAAGTGCAAAGGGTGGCTACTAAAATGGTTAGTGATCTTCATTATAAAGCATGAGGACAGACTTAAGGATCTTAATATGTATTCTTTAGACTGAGGAAAGGCGGGATAAAGGTGATATGATTGAGACGTTTAAATACCTCCATAGCATAAATGGACAGGAGAGCCTTTTTCGATTGAAAGCAAGCTCTGCTATGAGGGGACATGGGATGAGGGTGAAAGGGGATAGATTCAGGAGTGATATACGGAAATATTTCTTTACGGAAAGAGTGGTAGTCTCTCAGTGGAGGTGGTAGAGATGAGGACAGTATCTGAATTCAAAAAGGCATGGGACAAACACAGAGGATCTCTAAGAAAAAAAGGGGACTGTTGTAGAGGTTACTATGGAAGGGCAGGCTAGATAGGCCATGTGGTCTTTTTCTGCCATCATGTTTCTAAATGTGACTTGCATCTACAGCATGCTGCAATTGTACAATAAACAATGTGATTAACATAACACACAGCAGACTATACCTGCCATACACTTGCAGTGATGTGGATCTGCAGCACAACTGGTAGAGACCATCTCTAACAGTGCAAGTTCTGGGGACCAGGTGCTGGATGCCCATCCTCACCCACAGGTTGACCACTCAAACTATGCAGTAGCATGGTTTGTAGCTGTTAAGTGCTTGGAGCACACACTGTTAGTGCATTGTACTTAGCTGATGTGATGGATCAGTGCATTCTCCATTTGGTGATCAACTGCAGACTGCTGTTCCATGTGTGTAGTGCCTCATGGGTACTGGAGGGCCTAACCTACACCAGCACACACAGCAAACAGTTCGGCCAGGAACCTGTAGGCTCTTTGAATCCAGAGATTGCTGTGTTGAGCGGTATGGAGATGTAGTTTACTGGTTAGTGCAATCTCTCCATAAGCAGGGTCAAGGGTTTGATTTCCACTTGCTCATTCTGCACCTGTGTATTATTCAAGTCCTTTCCCTGCCTGTAACAGTCAAGGCTTTGCTGTGACTTACAGACACTCATCCTTCTGCTTTGTAATGTGTTCTGGCCACACCTTGGGTCAGCGAACATGCTAGTCCCCATCATGCCCTTCTGAAAACATGGCTTTATTGACTCTGCTGCAGCCCATTGCAGGGGATCAGGCATGTTCACCCTGCAGATGTCAGACCCCTGCTTGAAGGTATGGCATAATGGTCATGGCAATGGCTTGGGGGCTAAGATACCAAGGTTTGAGACCCTCTACCATTCCTTATGTGACATTTCGGAATGTGTTACTGTCGCATTTTATGTCTGCCACAACCTTCATGGCCTGACAACACCTCCTTGTGACCTTGAGTGGGTCACTTAACCCACCAATGGCTCAGTGATATACTAACAGGCACTTATATGCATACAGCTGTAATCTACATGTTAGACATGAGTCATGTATGACATCATGACTGTGACTGTACAGTTTTGGCTCCATCAGATCTCTGCAGTACATGTGGACACATCCTACCCCTCGGGTAGCCACCTGCAGGTATCACCTCATGTCCATATGTGCCCTATTTGCCCAGTTTGGATGACACCTGTCCAGTTGTTATCTGCACATTTGTCTGGGGTGTTTTATGGTGGTTGTGTGGCTGGGACAGGTCTGCGGCCCTCATGTCTGGTATCAGGCCTTCCATGTGGCACTGACGCACAAATATGTTGGGGATGGTACCTATGGTACATCGGTGCTGTCAGTCCATACCACCCTCTCCTCTGCCGCCATTCTTCCTTCAGCCCATCCATCTGCCTCTGTTGGCTGTGTGCAGTCCTGTATTCTCATGCAGGCAGCTACACCATGACCTACATAAAGACACTCTTTTCTGCATTTGGATGCTTCATACACGCCTCTTCGGTGCCTGGTCTTCATGTCACCAGTCCTGCTTTATCCTCCTTTCGAGGTACACATCATCTCACTTCTGACTCTGCTGGGGGACATGTCTTCCCATCCTATGCCACACAGTGATATTACAGCGTTTTACGTGGGCACCCCCCTGTGCCTAGGTAGAGCTTCCTTTCACATGCTCGTCACATTTACTGGCTGGCATCTCGGATACCCACTGATCTGTCAGGCCCTTCAACTCGCACCTGTCCTTCCATTCATCACCTTTCCATTGAATTTTGCTGGAGCTGCCTTATCCAGCAATAATGTGACAGCTGCTTTTGGGTGTTAAGGTGCATGCTTGACATCTTTGAAGGCTTACTTTAAATTTTTAATCCACATTCTGCAGCTGGGTTAATTTTTGCATATTTCAGGAAAATTGTACCCGTCTTATTCAATATGTTATAACAGCGATTTTCTTTCTGCTATAGTCATGTGACAGCAATTTTGGATCCCGAGAGTTTTGGGAACGGCCTGGATAGGGTTAACGCCCAATTTCCTGTTAGTACACATTAAGTGGCCCATTGCATCCGTACCACTGAAACGCCTCCTAGTAGCCCAGAGCCTTTTGTGCATTGAAAACACTTTTCGCTGCCATTAACACTCAATAATGCCTGCTACCTTACTGCCATTTAGTAAACATACCCCTAATTTTTATCCGCCATTTGAATGTCCAGTCTTCCAATTTATCAAGGTCCTCTTGCAATTTTTCACAATCCTCTTGGGTTTTAACAACTTTGAATAATTTTGTGTCATCTGCAAATTTGATTACTTCGCTCATTATTCCCATTTCCAAGTCATGTACGAATATGTTAAAAAAGCAACGGATCCAGAACAGATCCCTGGAATACTCCACTATTCACCTTTCTCCATTGGGAAAATTGGCCTTTTAACCCTACCCTCTGCTTTCTATCTTTTATCAAGTTTCTGATCCACAATAGTGCACTGCCTCCTAGCCCATGACTTTTTAATTTCGCCAAGAGTCTCATGAGGGACCTTGTCAAAGGCTTTCTGAAAATCCAGATACACTATATCGACTGACTCACCTTTGTCTGCTGGTTTATTCACACCTTTAAAAAAATATAACAGATTAGTAAGACAAGACCTTCCTTGGCTAAAGCCATGTTGGCTGTCTCCCATTAAACGTTAACTATCTACATGTTCAGTAATTTTGTACTTTATAATGGTTTCTACCATTTTGCCCGATACTGACATCAGGCTCACTGGTCTGTAGTTTCCCGGATCACCCCTGGAACCCTTTTGAAAAATTGGTGTTACATTGGCCATTCGCCAACCTTCAGGTATTACAGATGATTTTAATGATAGTTCACAGATTACTGATAGTAGATCTGCAATCTCATATTTCAGTTCTTTTAACACCCTCAGATGTATACCATCCGGTCCAGGTGATTTGCTACTCTTTAGTTTAACAAAACGTTGTAATACTTCTTCCCAGTTTAGGAATATTTCTTTCAATTCTTTCACTGCATCGCCTTTAAATACCATTTCAATCATGAGTGTAACATTCCTACATCTTCTTCAATAAAGACCAAAGCAAATAATTCATTCAGTCTCTCTGCTATGACCTTGTCCTCTCTTAGTGCCCCTTTTACCCCTCTATCATCTAATGGTTCAACTCCAACTGATTCTCTCACAGGTTTTTTGCTACCAATGCACTTGAAAAAAATTTATTATGCGTTTTTGCTTCCACAGCAAGCTTTTTTTCAAATTCTGTCTTTGCCTGCCTTATCAATGCCTTGCATCTGACTTGCCAGTGCTTATGTTGTTTCCAATTTTCATCATTTGGCTCCTTTTTCCATTTCCTGACAGATGCTTTTTTTGCTACAACAGCTTCACTGACCTTATCTTTAAACCATGCTGCCAGTTTTTTGGACTTCCTTCCACTTTTCTTAAAGCATGGAGTTGAGCTGGTCTGGGCTTCCAAGGTAGTACTTTTAAACAACAGCCATGCTTGATATAAATCTTTAATCTTTGCAACTGCTCCTTTTAGATTTTTCTTAACTATTTTCCTCATTTTATCATAGTCTCCCTTTTGAAAGTTAAAAGGTAATACTGTGGATTTCCTTGCTGTCCTTCCTCCATTTATTAAATCAGACATAATCATGCAATGATCACTATTGATCAACTTTCCCATCTTCTATGATATTGTTCTAGACTATTGCCAATGTTTCTTATATGTTACCGATCATGTTTGTTCTATGTCAACGTTAGTATTTATCTTTTTCTATGTAAACTGATTTGACACACTGAAAGGCCGTTTAGAAACCTAGCTAAATAAATAAATATCTAGGCTTGGTGTTGCCCCGTACTTTGGACATGTTATATGCTTTAAATGTTGGACTGCTCCTGAGGGGTGTGATGGAAAGGTTAAGGAGATGATGTAATCTCCCGCTGTCACTGATGGGCTGCATGCAGTTGTTGAAAATGATGATTTTGCCCCTCTGGTTGTATGTTTTCCAGTCTGTGCTGCTAGTGTTTAAAAAGCTGGATTGTGATAAATGGGGTCGGGTTGTGAGTCAATTCCTCTGGAATGGTCGGAGACTGAGGATGCGTCTGAAATTGCTACACAGGGCAGTAGTGGGTGTGGACTTGGGGGTGCTCGATTTCTGTCTATATTATGTAAGCTGCCTGTTGCACTACGTGTGGGGGTCATTGTGGGGTAATGCGGAGGTGGTGGACCATTCGCTGGAGGCGCAGTTAATGGCGTTGTACAGTTTAGCATATGGTTTGAATTCAGAGGTGCCATGTTGGTACATGGCAGGGCCCCAAAGTGTTTTAGTGAGGCCAGTGCACTGGGCCTGGTGTTGGGTTTGGAAAAAACTGGGCCTGCTGGTGGGAGTCTTTGGCAACCTCCCCCTACAGAGCAATGCAGATTTTGCATCGAGTATGTGGCGCTCCTTGTTTGACTCTTGGGAGCAGCGTGGGTTATGAGGAATTGGTCAATTTTTGGAAGGGAGTGGGAGTCAGTTGCGGACCTTTGACTCACTGGTGTGTGAGTTTGCTAGAGATTTGGGATTTCTATGGATATCTGCAGGTCAGGCGTTACATTTTGTAGCTGCTGGGGCACCACTTCCAGGTCTTTCATGAGACAGCCTTTTACCTTATACTCCTCAAGAAGTCCTTGAATGGGGGACTCATCTCTTGGTTCCGCTGCCAGCTATGGGAGGAATTGGCAGGGGAAGCCTTTATGGCGATGCTGTAGTGTTGGTCTGCAATGTGAATGTTGAGTTGGATGTGGATGACTTTTGTGGCTGTGTGTATGGCGTGACTGAAGTGGTGGAGAGTTGTGTGTGGCAGGACACACATTTTAAATTCTTGCATCGACTATATATGCCACCCCAAAGGGCCCACTGGGTGGGAGAGGCGGAGGTGGTGACTTGTGGAGTGGATGTGGGAATGTATGTGCATTGTACATGGTCCTGTCCTCGCATTGCTAAATTTTGGGCTGATGTCTTCTGGAGTTTATCAGCTATGCTTCAAGCAGATTTGTGGCCCTCTCCACAAGTTTATCTATTGGTTTACTATATGATTTGGATCTGGGGGCGTGGGCAGAGATCCTGTTTGCCAGAAAGGCCTCCTTGGTGGCTAAGCACTGTCTCATGCAATATTGGATAGATGAGCAGCCTCTGACCTTGGAGACCTGGTGGGTGCAGATGCATGCCCTGCTGCAAATGGCTGGGATGTTGGGGCTAAAGAGGTACTGGTCTTTCCTGAAGGTCTGGTACCCCTTTTTGACATTTCTTTTGCCCCGCAGGTGTAGTAAGCTCCTCAACTTGCTTCATGTTTAGCAAGGAGGCGGAAGGGGTAGTATCTGCCAAAAAGGGGGGAGGTGGAGGGCAGGGTTGCCTGTTATCAGGGTTATTGGATGTCTCTCGCTATTGGTTGATTATCCTATGCTATACATCCTTGGATAGTACCTGTGTTTCTTATGTTTATGTTTATTTATTTGATATACCGCTTCTCCAAAAAGATCAGAACGGTTTACAATATACAAAAATATACAGAGAGCCAATTTGGCGGAAACAGAAAGGAAGTTAAATATGTGATAGAAAAGCACACAGTACAATCATACGACAGGATAGAGACGAGAGGGGAAGGAAAGTAGTATCACATGAGAGGGGAGGGGAGGTCAAAAGCGGTGGAGAACAGGTGGGTCTTCAGGGATTTCTTAAAGGTGTGAGAATTCTGCTCGAGCCTGAGGGTACTGGTGGGTAAAGAATTCCATAGGGCAGGGCCAATGAAGAAAAAGACAGAAGAGCGGGTAGACTTCAGGTGAGCACGGGAAGGAGAAGGAAGGTGCAAGCGGTTGATGTGTAAAGAATGAAGTGAACGGGTGGGAACGTGAAATTGGATAAGGTCTGCCAGGTACTGAGGTGATTGAGTGTAGAGAACTTGATGAACCAATGAGAGACGTTTATACCAGATACGGAAATCAATAGGGACCCAGTGGAGATGGATGAGAAGAGGAGTGATGTGATCCCGTCATGAAGAGTGAGAGATGAGGCATGCAGCTGTGTTTTGAATTCTTTGGAGATTGTGTAGCTGTGACATAGGAAGACCGACCAAGATAGAATTACAAAAATCAATACGAGACATAACAAGGGAAAGAAGGAGAGTAGTGAGGACTTGTGGGGTGAGAAAAGGTCGGATAGCACGAACTTGACGTAGAAAGAAAAAAGAAATCTTTGAAACATGTGATATGTGGTCCCGAAAGGTGAGATCAGAATCAAAAAGAACACCTAAATAACGAAAGTAAGATACTAAGGGAATAGGGAAACCAGAAAGAGAAGGTGTCAGCGAAGGGGAGGGACTACCATAAGTAAACCAGATAGCAAGAGTCTTTGTTAAGTTTAAGTGCAAACAGTGGGTAAGAAGCCAATCAGCGACAGCGGAAAGACAAGAGTTGAGAGGGGAAAGATCAGGATGTACAGGAGAGGTGTGGAAAAGAAGGAGTAGATCATCAGCGTAGAAAAAGGTGGAGATTCCGAACTGCTGAACTAGAAGTGCTAAGGGGGCAAGAAAGGCATTAAAGAGGAGAGGGGCTAATACTGAACCTTGAGGTACACCACAAGGGAGAGGAAAGGGCTCAGAAGATACTGCTGGAGAAGACAAGGATAGGAACAGTACAGGACCTGGAGGAGAGATAAGAATGAAACCAGTGACAGACTGTGCTACAGAGACCAGCTTCCCGCAAACGAGAGAGAAGAGAGTGATCAACCAGATCAAAAGCAGCAGAGAGGTCTAAGGAAACCGCCACGGAAAAATCACCACGATCGCGTGCTACGTGAAGTTCATTATGAAAAGCGAGAAGTACAGTTTCTACACTGTGACCTGGCCTAAAGCCCAACTGATGAGGGTGAAGGAAGTGAGTAGAGTCTAAATGGTGAGAAAGTTGTGCAAATACCGTTTTCTCCAGGATTTTAGAAAGAAAAGGAAGGTGAGATACCGGACGGTAGTGAGCAACAGTCAGGGGATCAAGTGAAGGTTTCTTTAGAATGGGACGGATGAGAGCGTGCTTCCAGGTATGGGGAAAAATATCGGTGGAAAGACTGGTATTGACCAGAGTGAGAATAGAAGGAACAAGAGCTAGAGAGGGAAGAAGTAGCCAGGAGGAGGGGATAGGGTCCAATGCACAGATGGTTTTCTTGGAAGAGGAGATGAACTTGATAAGCTCAGATGTAGTGATAGGATAGAATGAAGACCAGAGATGAGAAAGCTGTGAAGCAGGAGGAGGAGAAGGAGGAGAGGGATCAGAAATAGGGGGGGGGGGGGAACAATGGGGCAAAGAAAGCCGGAGATCAAGAATCTTATTGTTGAAATAGGTGGCCAACTGAGCAGGGGAGGGAGAAGATGCAGGGACTGTGGGAGGAGAACCAGGATGGAGAGATGTGAGGTACTGGATGACGGTATAGAGGTGACGGGTCTGATTGGGTGCAGTAGAAATGGCTGTAGAAAAATAAGATTGCTTAGACTTATGTAGTTGGGATCGATAATGGGCATGACATTCCTTGAAATGGAAAAGAGTGGGTGCGGAAGGAGATTTTCGCCAGAGGCATTCAGCATGATGAAGCTGAGTTCTGAGAAGACAAAACCACTGTGGAACCAGGGCTGTGAGGAGCGACGAGATGGAGGGCGGGATTGAAGGGGAGCTAAACGATCCAGAGCAGCTGAGAGAGAGGAATACCAACAGGAGGCTTGTGAATTGGGGGAAAGAGAAGAGAAGTCTGGAGGAAGAAGATTATCAGCAGGAGGAAAATGCTGAGCAGTCAGGGAGGTGATACGGTAAGAAAAACGCTTAGGGGGGCTGGTAGGAGAAGAAGGGGATACTGAAGCGGGTGGGGAGGAGTATTGGAAAGTGATGCAAACATGATCGGTCCAAGGTAGAGGGAGGGCACAGAGGCATCGTATGAGAAAAGGTGAGGAAACTGGGGAGAGAAGCAGGTCAAGGGTATGACCTGCCGAGTGAGTGGAGAAAGGAATGTGTTGAAAAAAGGAGAGATCATGAAGCAGTGAAATAACAGAGTGATCCCTAGAAGAAGATGGCGAGTCAAGATGTAGATTAAAATCTGCAGCGATGAGTAAATGAGGAAAGGTTAGGGACAGATCAGAGATAGACCGTTATAGCGAATCCCAAAGATCAGGACGGAGTGCTGGCGGAGAGTAAATGAGGAGAAGATACAGAGGAGAAGAGGACGGAGACGGAGTAACAAAGCTTCAGGATAACATAGTAAAGGGGAGAGAACTTGTGTGAAGGAAGTGGAAGAGTGGAGGAGAGCAGCAACGCCACCACCCACTCGACCTGTACGTGGAACAGACACAACGGTAAAACCTGGTGGAAGACAGTGTGACAGGAGAGCATCCTCACCGTCTTTCAGCCAGGTCTCGGTGAGTAACAAAACTTCAAGGCCTAGCTGGGTAACCAGATGGGAGATGAGAAGAGTCTTGGACCGTAAGGACTGGAAATTTAACAGGCCCATCTTAAGGGAGAAGAGGCCGGGGGAGTCCGGGAAAGAGCAACAGAATAAATAACAGAGGAGACACAGGAACGGAGATTAGCATGACAGCGGTAAAGAGATCCATTAGGCTTAGGAAAGCAGTTGTGGGGGATAGGACGATTCCCCCAGAGAACAGGAATAGAAGCCATGCAGTGGACGTTCGGAGCTGAAGCAGTAAGCGGAGGGTGAATAAATGAATCAAGATGTGAGCTTACCTGGAACGCGGGGGATCCAGAGAACGCGGAGGCGGAGAAGAAACTGCCAAGACCGAAGCCAAGGCAAATAAGCAGTCCAAACAAGCTAACTACGGGTCCCATGAATATGGAGGTGCTACCCCTTGGGGAGCTGCCCCAAGGAGCGCACCTAAGGAGCACGCCGTGCTCCTTAGGTACGCTCCTTCGGCGCGCGCACCAAACACACACCGCTGTCGCGAAGGTTTTATAGCTGGGGATATTTCTGTGAGCGCGGCCGCGGGCACACGACCGCGTCACTTCCGGGGAGGGCTGAGGCAGGTAATGAGAGACTCTGAAGAGCCTGCGGAGACACAATGGGAGAACAAGCACCAGTAACTGCAATTCACACACAGCATAGGAGAGAGACATCAACAGGAGCTAGTAACTGTTATACTGGTTTGGTTACAATTAATAAAAATTATTTGAACTAAAGTAGAAGCTGGAGGAAAGTCAGCCGTCACTCAGGATCATGATTTAGAGTAAGGTGTATTCAATGCATACTGGTCAAATGCAGAAGTTAGAATATCCTGATAGAGAAGTTATGATGAAAGCTGAAGTACCTCATGAGTATTTACATAAAGAACAGACAGAGATAAATGATTCCAAATTAGCCCATCGACTACAATGCAGATTCTAAATACAAATAAACATTCCTTAAACTGTCTAAACACAAATACTAGAAGCCTAAAGTAAAATATGGGCGAGTTAGAATGTATGGCAATAATTGATGAATTAGACATAATAGGCATCTCAGAGACCTAGTGGAGAGAAATTCCATATGTGATGGGGAAGAGCATATTTGTGAAGTTATACTACCATTCAGCTGGTCAGGATGAAGAGACAAACTGTGAAATGCTGAGAGAAATTAGGAAGGCTGGCAAATTTGGTAACACAATAATTTATTTATTTATTTAGATGATTTTTATACCGCCATATCAAGAATCCTAGCGGTTTACATAAAACAACTGAATTACATTGAACAAGGTAGCGATGACATATAACTAAGAAACAATCAGAGATATATACATGATTCAAATACCAGAAAACTATTTACAATTAGTCTGTTCTTGATGACTCATGTGCTTTCAATATTATGCATTTTTGAAGAGGTAATCAGAGCAATGTAATGTATTGTGGGGTTGAGAGTAGAGAAATTGTGGAGTGTAAGGTGCTTGATTCTTTTCAAGGTTATTTCATTTAATAATGGGAAATTTTAATTATCCTAACATTGATTGAGTAAATTGTCTGATCGAGGCTTGCCAGTGAAGTAATGTTCATAGATGCCATAAATGTCCAAGAACTGGCCAGAGGGGAAAGTACTTTAGACCTAGTTTAAAGCGGCAACAGCTAGCTGCTTTACTTGGGTTGGTCGCTGCCATCGAATAGTCTCTCTCCCCCCCACCTCCCCCCAGTTTTTAGGGGGGAGGGAGTTTTCAAAGTATTTGCGCTGAGAAAAATTTTCCAAGTTTTTTACCCTTGTAGAAATTTCCACTGGAAACTGCTCTCTCCTCCACTGTGGGCAATGCTAAAAAGAGAGGGGGTTAGGTTGGAAGAGGGAAAGTATTCTTGAGGATTGCATTTGAAAGCTCTGTTCTTACTTTTCGTTGGTACATTTGCTTCTGCTTCAGAGCAGGTGCTAACATGCATGGGTACTAATGACATTGGTCTCTATTCACAAAGCTGCAATTTACAAGCGCAAACAGTTGACACAGAGGCTTAACAGTTAGTGCTTGGTAAATTCCATGTTAAACAATAAATAAAATATTGAAAAAACTCCTAGACGTCATGATTTGCCACAACATGCAAAATTGTCTTCAAATTTATCAAATTTTTTCAAATTACTATTAATTAATTCAAATTACTATTAATTAATTCACATAAGTGCATTTAACATATAAAATGCCATAAAAACCTTAAAGGGGTTGTCCGAGTTATGTAAAAAAAAATATAGCACTGTAAATCTGTTGGTCAGCAATATATACATAAGCTAAGCAAGTTTTAAGTCCGTGCTTCTAATGGTAGAAGGGGTTAATCTTTCCTGAAGAATCCAGTGGGAGGGAGACACAGGGCAGATAGCAGCAGCTCCGGTCAGTGCAGGGGGGCGTGGCTAGCACTGTGACGTCTCATGTACAGACACAGAGCTGCTCTCTCCTGCATGCCACACTTGTGCACGAATCATCATCAGGTTCTTGGTTCTAGGCTGTTCACACTTTTTCATCGCAATTCGTGTTAGCTCGTCATTCTTCATCCGTTATGTTATGGCTCCGCGAAAGTGTATTAATTCGCCAGACAGTTTCTGTTTCATCTGTGGTGAATATACAGTGTTGAAGCAACAGCAGAATATTACAGACGTTGTGAAAAAAGTATACTTTGGACTAAAAATTGGAGATCAAGATAAAGTCTGGGCGCCTCATAAAGTGTGCAAATGGTGTGTTGAGGACCTCCGAAACTGGTTCAAGGGTAAGAACAAATCTTTCCGTTATGGGATTCCTATGGTATGGCGAGAACAAAAGAACCATAGTGACGACTGTTACTTTTGTTCATGCAATGTGAACGGGTTTAATTCCAAATGGAAGCATTCCATTTCATATCCCAATCTTCACTCGGCAATTCGTCCCATCCCCCATGGCACAGATATACCAGTACCCAAGCCCTCTGCTACCTTGGAAGAGATACCTAGCTCCGATGAAGGTGAAGTCATACCTGAACCAGATGACGAATCAAGTTCTGACTTTGAAGATGATACAAGACCAAAATTGTTTTCTCAGGAGGAGATGAATGATTTGGTAAGAGACTTGAATCTTCCCAAAGATGCCGCTGAGTTACTCAGATCAAGGCTGAAAAGCAGGAATTTATTGTTGCCAGGAGTGTCATCTTCATGGTTCAGACATCGTGAAAAGGAGTTTGTTCCTTACTTCACCCAGGAAGACAAGTTGGTTTATTGCATCGATGTCGAAGGTCTGATGGGTCAATTTAAAATCCAATATGATTCAGAGCAATGGCATCTTTTTATAGATTCTTCAAAAAGAAGTCTCAAAGCAGTTTTACTCCACAATGGTTTTTACGCTTCCATACCTGTAGGTCATTCCATACACTTAAAGGAAACCTACGAGAACTTGGAATTGGTTCTTCGTAAACTTAAATATGAAGACCATGGTTGGCAAGTGTGTGGGGACTTGAAGGTCTTGTGCATGCTGCTCGGGCAACAAGCTGGGTATACCAAATATCCTTGTTTTCTGTGTCTATGGGACAGTCAAGACCGACAAAATCACTGGACCAAGAAGAGTTGGCAGCCGAGGGTGCTAAGAGTCGGTGAAAAAAATGTCCTCCGAGAAACTTTGGTACCTTCCCATAAAGTTCTTCTACCACCTCTCCACATAAAATTGGGATTGATGAAGCAATTCGTAAAATCACTTTCAAGAGATGGAGAATGCTTCAAATACTTGGTCACCAAGTTTCCAGGCCTGTCGGAAGCAAAATTGAAGGAAGGTGTGTTCGTCGGACCAGACATTAGAAGGCTTATAGTTGATCAAGAGTTTGTCAATACCATGACGGATCCTCAAAAAGAAGGGTGGATTGCATTTAAAGAAGTCGTACAGAAATTTTTAGGCAATAACAAAGATCCTCACTACAAAAAGATCGTCGGACGAATGCTGAAAGCATTTCAAGCTTTAGGTTGCCTGATGAGTTTGAAAGTGCATTTCCTCCAGTCCCACCTTGACTACTTTCCTGAAAATTTGGGAGCTGTGAGTAAGGAACAAGGTGAACGATTCCACCAAGACATTAAAGAGATGGAAAGGAGATACCAGGGAAAATGGAGCATTACAATGATGGCAGACTACTGTTGGATGCTTCAGAGAGACATTCCAGATGCTACTCACAAGCGTAAATGCACCAAGAGGAGCCTCACAAGGAAGAAGAATCGAGTTTAGTGTGTGTAGGTGAGCTCATTTCAGTTCAAAAAAGGATTTTCATGAAAATATTGTAATAAAACTTTAATTTTATGTCTATTTCGATTTATTTTGAGGTATTGCCTTATTTATTTTATTTATTTTATTTAACAAACATTTATATACCGCATCTTCCTGAGATCAGTTGCGGTTCACAATAAACAACAATTAACAAAGCAGCGTTTGTGTTACATGTAACTTTATTTATTTTATTTATTTATATTTCTTATATACCGCGCTATTATAATCAGTGCGGTTTACATTTGAAACAGAACATACAAGAATGTAAGCAAGTTACATCAAGTTTTTTACATTGAACAGGGAATGTAAAACATGGAGTAAAAACGAGGGAGGAACTATGTACATATTGTAAACAAATATAATGCTCGTACGGTAAATAAAAATATGACCTTTGTCTAGAGGGTTGGCTAGATGGTCGAGGAGGTCAGTGGGAGAGATAGTGGTTAACCATTATCTACAGGAAGATGATCTGAGGGACGGGTTAGGCAGGGAGGTGAGGTGGGGGCATTGTAAATGTCGGGAATGCTGTCAGGGTAATATTGTAGGAACAGGTGATGTTTGAGGGCTTTACGGAATAGTGCCAAATTTGGGATGGCCCGGATTTCTGCTGGGAGGGCGTTCCATGCCATAGGTGCAGCAATGGAGAAGGCTCTACTTGCTGTTGATTTCTTACATTTTACCAACACTTTTGGGACTTCAAGTTTATTCAACGAAGTAGATCTCCTAGTTCTATTATCTGGTGTGCTGTTGAGGAGATCGCTGATGGGTGTATGAGTAAGATTCTTACATGACTTGAACATCTTATAACCAAGAATATTATAAGCAAACAGCAAATGTTAAGATTGAACAGAACAAAACAGTGAAAACTATATACATTATATACAGATACACATTATGTAGGGCTTTAGCATTGTGGAAAGTACAGTTTCAGCTGGGTGGCATTGTCTGTTTAGATCATTGGATCAGCTCAGATAATTAATTTAACATAGTTACCTAAATTGTCAGGAGACGTGATGTCCTATGACAAAATGGAGGTCATTTTCGCATTCAGCGCACCAGAAAACATAAAGATTACATGGAATAACCAAAACAGCTCTCAAAAAAATTTTTTTTGCAGACCTTTATCTGCCATCCAGTTAATGTGCGTTAAATTTTTCTATGCATTAACTGAGCGGCACAACACTAGAAACAACCCCAACAACTAATGCTGAGGAATTTTACCTAGTGCATATTCATTTTGGCCATTAGCACACATTAGGTGAAGAATCTTAGCACAGGTTAGTAAACAGGCCCAACTCCGTTTCCTTTCTGGCCAAATTTTCAAAGGGGAATGTTGCGTGGGTTTCCCTTTGAAAATGTGCTTGCAGTCCTGAAACCTGAAACGTACCTATGACCTGTAAGACCTTCACTTAATTCAAATTCACCCTCAAAAGGACAGATTTCACTGGGTGTTTTTAACCCATGGACTTTGCCTAAGATGTCAAAAGAAAAGGACATACGTGTTTCCACTTTGAAAGCTTCTGCCGGCACATTTTCTGCAGGTAGAATTTTGCTGGTAAAATATATTTGAACATTTGAAAATGGAATCTGTAGTATCCTTAAGTCCTAAAAAGGAGCAGTCACTCTTGCAGAAATACACTGGGTACAAAAAAAGTGAAGAGTCTATGGCATTAGGAATAAGTCTTTTTTGGGATAGCTCCTCAATAATAAAGACTTATTCCTATTGCCATAGACTCTTCACATTTCTTATACCCCATCTATATGCATGCTTTCCTTTCTTGAACTAAATACACCCCCCCTATGAACGCCTCCTCTCAATGTGGCAAGACATATGTGCATTAGCGAAAAAGATGTGGACTTTACCTCCCTCAATGTGACTAATTTTTAGACTGCCAGTTATTGCATGTAAAATGCTTTACCCAGATAAATTACCTTGGAAATGTAACATAGAAACATAGAAACATGATGACAGAAAAAGATCACATGGCCTATCTAGTCTGTCCTTCCATATCAACAACTACAACAGTCCACTTTTTACCTTTAGAGATCCTCTGTGTTGGTCCCATGCTTTTTTGAATTCAGTTACTGTCCTCATCTCTACCACCTCCACTGGGAGACTATTTCATGGATCCACTACTCTTTCCGCAAAGAAATATTTCCGCAAATCACTCCTGAATCTATCTCCCTTCACCCTCATCCCATGTCCCCTCGTAGCAGAACTTGCTTTCAATTGAAAGAGGCTCTCTCCCTGAACATTTATGCCACGGAAGTATTTAAACATCTCAATCATATCACCTCTATCCCGCCTTTCCTCTAAGGTGTACATATTAAGATCCTTAAGTCTGTCCTCATATACTTTATAATGAAGCCCACTAATCATTTTAGTAGCCACCCTCTGCACCGACTCCATCCTGTTCACATCCTTTTGAAGGTGCGGTCTCCAGAATTGCACACTATACTCCAAATGAGGTTGCACCAAAGACTTATACAGAGGCATTATCACCTCCTTTTTTCTGCTAGCCATTCCTCTCCGTATGCACCCAAGCATCCTTCTAGTTTTTGCCGTCGCCTTTTCTACCTGTTTAGCTACTTTAAGATCATCAGACACAACCATGCCTAGGTCCCGCTCTTTTTAGTGGACAAAAGTACTTCACCTCCTATACTGTATTGCTCCCTTGGATTGCTGCAGCCCAAATGCATGACCTTACATTTTTAACATTAAATCCCAGCTGCCAAATTCTAGACCATTCTTCAAGCTTAGCTAGATCCCTCCTCATGTTATCTACACCTTCCTGGGTGTCTACTCTATTGCAGATTTTGGTATCATCTGCAAAGAGGCAAACCTTACCCGTCAGCCCTTCCGCTATATCACTAACAAAGATGTTAAAAAGAATCGGACCAAGGACAGATCCCTGGGGCACACCACTGGTAACATCCTTCTTCTCAGAGTGAGCTCCATTTACTTGTACTCTTTGTCGCCTCCCACCCAACCAATTTCTAACTCAAGCAGTAACTTTAGGGTCCATCCCTAGGGTGCTCAGTTTGTTTATAAGTCGCCTGTGAGGAACAGTGTCAAAGGCTTTACTGAAATCTAAATACACCACATCTAGAGCTCTCTCTCGGTCCAACTCCCTGGTCACCCAGTCAAAGAAATCAATCAGATTTGTCTGACAAGACCTGCCTCTGGTGAATCCATGCTGCCTCGGATCCTGTAATTCGCTGGACTCCAGAAACCTCACTATTTTCTCTTTCAGCAGCGTTTCCAATAATTTACTCACCACTGAAGTTAAACTAACCGGCCTGTAGTTTTCAACCACATCCTTACTTCCGCTTTTGTGTAAAGGTACCACATGAGCCTCTCTCCAGTCCTTTGGCACCACTCCCGACTCCAACGAGGCATTGAAAAGGTCAGTCAGTGGAGTTGCTAGAACGTCCCCAAGTTCCCTCAGTATTCTAGGGTGTATCCCATCCGGTCCCATCGCTTTGTCTACTTTAAGTTGAGCTAGTTTCTCACGAACACAGTCTTCTGAAAATTGTTCAAGATGTCCCTCGCTTCTGTTCCTATTTGTGGGTGTTTTCTGAGGTCCTGCTCCTGGTTCTTCATCTGTGAACACAGAACAAAAATATTTGTTAAGCAATTCCGCTTTATCCTTATCAGCTTCTACATATTCCCCCCCTGCACCCTTGAGTCTGACAATACCACTTTTGCCCTTCCTCTTCTCACTAATATATCTGAAAAATGTCTTATCCCCCCATTTTATTGCATTGGCTATTTCCTCCTCCTTTTGAATCTTTGCCTTCTTGACTACTTTGCTAGCTTCTCTAAGTTTTTCCAAATACAGATGCCTGTCTTCCTCTCTCTGTGATCTCTTGTATTTCATGAAGGCCTCCCTCTTTTTCTTCACTTTTTCAGCTACTTCCTTCGAAAACCATAGCGGTCTCCTTTTCCTTTTGCCTTTATTTACCATTTTAACAAAAAGGTTGGTTGCCCTTAAAATACCCCCTTTCAGTATTGCCCACTGTTTTTCTACATCCCCCAGCTGTTCCCATCCCACTAACGACTCCCTGAGGTATTGGCCCATCTTCGCAAAGTTAGTCTTCCTAAAGTCTAAGATCCTCACCTTGGAATGGATTCTAACAGCCCTAGTCCTAATATTGAACCACACCATCTGGTGATCACTGGATGCAAAATGATCTCCTACTACAACATCAGAAACACTTTCACCATTGGTAAGCACCAAGTCCAGTATGGCCCCTTCACGTGTGTGGTCTGTTACCAATTGCCTGAATAGTTCTTCCTGTAGAGAATCCAGGATCTCCTTACTTCTAGATGATACTGCAGCAGGAATGTGCCAATCAACATCTGGCATATTGAAATCTCCTATCAGTAGCACTTCCCCTTTCCTAGCAATGCTGCGTATGTCTTCAATTAACTCTCTGTCCACCTCTTCCTCTTGTGAGGGAGGTCTGTATATCACACCAATGCAAATAGATTTCTCTTTCCCTCTTTCTAGTTTAACCCACAATGCCTCCTCTCTCCCTTTTAAGCTCTGTAATTCCAAAGCTTTAATAGTAGTTTTTACATATAGTGCCACTCCTCCTCCCCTTCTTCCTACCCTGTCCTTTCTGAATTAAGTATAGCAAGGTATAGTTACATCCCAGTCATGGTTTTCTGTGAACCATGTTTCTGTAACTGCCACTAAATCCAAGTCAGCCACTCCCACCAAAGCTTCAACATCAGGGATCTTATTTCCTATGCTACGGGCATTTATACACACTGCTTTCCATATGTTACCCCTGTTACCCATTTCCATAAAGGTATTTAATTTATCACCTACCTGGGGGCTTTCACTTACCTGGGGGCTTTCTTCACCTATCCCCAACGAATCTAGTTTAAAGCCCTCTTCAGTAGATTAGCCAGTCTACTACCGAAGATGCGTTGACCTTTCTTGGACAGATGGATGCCATCTCTGCTCTGCAACCCTTGGAACAGCACCTCTGTATATTTCAGTAAAGACATTTTATATGTTAAAGCAATTAACATATATATTAGAATATTTTAGATATTTATTGATTGTATATAAAAGTGGGACATAAATCTAATATTAAAGGGGCTGTGCTAACAGAGAGAGAGATAGAGACAGAGGAGAATGTCAAGGAAAGAGATGAAGAGGAAGAGTTATGGAGAAAGGAATAGTATAAAGGAAGATAAAACAGAAAGGAGAATCAAGAAAAGGAATGAAGATTAAAAAAAAGATGTGAGTAGACTAGAGACAGTATGAGGAGAAAAACCACAATCAAAGGCAGGAAAAAATATATGAGCCCTTTGAAAATTACCCTGGGATAAAGTTCCCATAGAGATTTGTTCCTGCTTTTCCAGTGAATATTGTTTCTTGGGAAAATGCACAGATTTTGAAATGTAATCTATATGTTATTCCACTTCCTTACCTCCCTGGGCCCAGCCACATTTTGTTCATCCTTGTGTATATTTTAGCAAGGTATTGACTGGTCCGTAATCAGATAGATGAGTTACCTAGGTAAACTGGTATTGACTCAATTAAATGGACTCTGAAAAAATTCCATCCCCAAAGTAAAAAATTAAAAAAATACCAATAGCTGCGTGAGAGGTTTGGAAACTGAGCTATGATTCAGCTTAAGCAGTAGATCAGGTAACCATCCGCACCAAAATTGGGGAAACTCTTAGCACATGTGACTTTCCTCCATCACAGATTCAAGAAGCTCTGCTAACTACTGTATGTAAGTGATATGCAACAGTTCCGGTGACAAAGATATCCAAGGGTATACTCCCAAAATAGCGTTTACTTGTCTTATTTTTATGTCAGACTAAACACAAATGAAAGCAACCTAGTCTGTGTGCTCCCTTTTTTGATACGAGCACCAGCTATTGTATCGCTGATATACAAGCATTGGTTGATATTGCAGTTGCATCCTTTTTTTATTGAAAGACCGGTGGTGGCCTATTAAAGAGGACAGAACATTGCAAATTACATATGTAGATCTGTCATATGGAAGGAACAATTAGAGTGAGAGTGTCCTGATTTGGGCCATTACCTGTGTAACCATTGTGATTTTTGTGCTGCCACTATAAGTGGCAGCAGCTGGACTGCATATCCTTCAAATAAAGTCATCAAATCTCGTCAGTTCACAACCTGTTTAACATCATATGTGGTCTATATCATAGAGTGCCCTTGTTGACTGATTTTTGTGGGAAGAACTAGTAGATCAATGATCCATAGGTTTCGTGAAGATCGTTCAAGATTAAATTGTAAAACAATGGGGGGCGCCTTTAGTTGACCATTGCCTACAAAAAACACATGCATTCACCGACCTGCACTGGCTTATTGATGTAGTTCTAAAGGACTGGCAAGGTGGTGATCGACAGCAACGTTTGAATTATTAGAGCAATTCTGGATATATTCATTGCAGGCCATGAGCCCGGGAGGTTTGGCTTGATTGGTGACTGAAGTAGGAGTGGTCAAAAGGTAAAAAGACGCTAAGGCCATTTAAAAAGGAGGTGCCAGATTTCTGTTTTTTAAAGTCTGAATAGAAGCAGAAATGTAGACCTTGGATAACTGAAGTATTGGATGAATAATATGAATACAGAGATGGAGGCTGTTGTTCATGTGGATGTTAGAAGATATACTAAATGGAGATAAGTGATAGTAAATTTCAGTATGAAATATTTACTGCTTGAAATTTTGAATGCAGCACAATAGCCCTGATGCAGAAGGAAGATGATATACTTTTGAAACACAGTTCTGTGGTCCATGCAGAAAATGTTGTTGGCATAAGTTAGCTGGATAAGAAGTGATTTCAAATTCAAATAAAGCTCCTCAGTTTTTTTAAAGCTCTATAATAAAATGGACTGAGATAGACAATAGCTTTCATATTGTTTGTTGTTGTTGTTGTTAAGTGCCGTCGAGTTGGAGTCGACTCATGGCAACCCTCTGGATAGCTATCCTAAATTGTGTTCGGTCTTGAGTCAGGCGGCTCATTGTTGACAGACTGGTACCCGTAGCTGCTGTTATTGTATCGATCCATCTCATTGCTGGCCTTCCTCTTTTGCGTTGACCTTCTATCTTGCCAAGCATGATGTCTTTCTCTAATGATCTCTCTCTCCGCATGATGTGTCCAAAGTATGAAAGTCGAAGTCTTGTCATCTGAGCTTCTAAAGAAAGCTTAGGTTTGATCTCCTCTAGTACCGACTGGTTTGTTCTTCGGGCAGTCCATGGTATACACAGTATTCACCGCCAGCACCATAATTCAAAGGCATCAATTTTCTTCTTGTCTATCTTTTTCACTGTCCAGCTTTCACATCCATATGATGTTATTGAAAATACCATGGCTTGAACAAGTCGAATCTTTGTATGGAGAGAGACATCTCTGCTCTTGAGAATCTTATCTAGGTCTTTCATAGCCATTCTGCCAAGAGCAATGCGTCGTCTGATTTCTTGACTGTTTGTTGCTTCTATATTGATAGTTGATCCAAGTAGGTTAAAGTTGTTCATGATTTCAATTTCTTCTCCTTCAACGATGAACCTTTTGATTATACCAGTTGTCATGATCTTTGTCTTCTTTACATTAAGGTGCAGGCCCATTTTGAGACTATGTTCTTTGACTGTGAGAAGTTTCAGAACATCTTCACTTTCAGCCAGTAATGTGGTATCATCAGCATAGCGAAGGTTGTTGATGAGTCTTCCACCAATCTTCACACCTCTGTTGTCTTCATACAATCCTGCTTCGCTGATGATTTGTTCTGCATATAAATTAAACAGGTAGGGGGAAAGTATGCAGCCTTGTCTTACACCTTTGCTTATTTTAAACCATTCTGTTTCTCCTTGTTCTGTTCGAACTGTTGCTTCTTGATCAATGTACAGATTGTGCAAGAGTACGATCAGGTGTTCTGGTATACCCATGCTTCTTAATGTGGCCCAGGGTTTCTCATGGTTTACACAGTCAAAAGCTTTGCTGTAGTCGATAAAGCACAAATAGATATCCTTTTTGCATGCTTTAGTCTTTTCAAGGATCCATCTCACATCCGCAATGATGTCTCTCGTTCCTCGCCCTTTCCTGAACCCTGCTTGCACTTCAGGTAGTTCTTGTTCCAGGTATGGTTGTAGTCTCTTTTGAATAATCTTCAGTAGAATCTTGCTGGCATGTGGGATCAGAGCGATTGTGCGATAATTTCCACAGTCAGTTGGATCACCTTTCTTTAGTATTGGTATAAACACAGATCTTTTCCAGTCAGTTGGCCATGATGCTGTCTTCCATATTTCTTGGCAGAGCCTTGTTAGTATGGTAACAGCTGCATCAGATTGCTGTAATACTTCTATGGGAATGCTATCAATGCCTGGTGCTTTGTTCTTTGATAAGGCTTTCAAAACTGTCTTCACCTTAAACTCACAAAGACTATCGCTATTTGGTTTTCCCGCGGCGGTCCCTCTCCTTCCCTAGCCTCATCTTTCTCAGGTTCCCCCATTCCATTGGTCTCTTCTTTCCGTTAACTTGGCGTTTTCTTTGACGCAAACTTATCTTTTCACGATCACATCTCCCACGTCACTAAGACCTCTTTCTTCTTCTTGCGCCAAATTCGTGCTATTCGCCCTTTCCTCACCCCCCCAGCACTCGCTACATTACTCCTATCTCTGGTCATGTCCCATGTTGACTTTGCTAACTCTCTTTTTCTTGGTCTTCTGAAAACTCAGCTTCATCGACTTCAACGTATCCAGTACACTGCTGCCCGCATTGCTACCCACTCCTCTGCCCGCGATCACGTCTCACCCCTCCTTTCCCGTCTCCATTGGTTGCCTCTACCTTTCCGTTCCCAATATAAATTGCTTACGCTGGTACATCGGGCCTTTCACACTAACACTCCGCAATATCTGGCAGACCTTCTCACTTATCACACCCCCAGGCACGCACCTCGCTCATTTCACCCTAACCGTCTCACTCTCCCTTCCCCCTCTCTTGCACATCGTCAGTCCACCCACTCCCCAGCTTTCTTCTTCGCAGCTCCCGCCCTTTGGAACTCTCTTCCCCCCTCCCTCCGCCTCGAGCCCCACTATCTCACTTTTAAATGTAATCTGAAAACCCACCTCTTTTCCCTCGCCTTTGACCTTCCCTCCCCTTTTATGTAAGCTCTCTCTACTGTGATTTGTGTTGTGCTCTTTCCCCTTCCCCCTTTCCTATCTCGAGATTGTAACTTCCTTTTCCTTTCTTCTGGCTTAATTATTTTTATGATTGTTTTATGAGTGTTTTTACATTGTAAACCGCTCTGGTCCCCCTGAAGGGCGGTATATCAAGATTAATAAACATAAACATAATGCTGCTTCAACTTCTTCTTTCATCACCAATGGTTCCTGATCATAAGATACAGGTTGAAACGGCTGTTGGTCCACTTGATCTTTATCATATAAAAACTCTGTATATTCCTTCCATCTTTTCTTGATCTTCTCAGCATCATTCAACATAGAACTTTGAGCATCTTGTAACATTCCAGTTCGAGGCTGTAACTTTTTCTTTAACTCTCGTAGCTTTAGGAAAGCCGATCTTGTTCTTCCTCTAATAGTTTCTGCTTCTATTTCCTTGCATGCGTCATTGTAGTACTTTTTTTTGTCCTGTCTTGCAGCACATTGGAAATCTCCGTTGAGTTCTGTGATTGTCTTTCTTTCTCCTCTGGCTTTAGCTTCTCTCAGTTTCTGGGCAATTTTCAGAGTTTCTTCCGTCATCCATTTTGGCCGTTTTTTCTTTTTCACCTTTTGTAGAGACTTCTCGCTTTCTTCCAACACAACCTTCTTGATGTCATTCCATAACTCTTCTGGAGCTCTATCATTTGTATCTAAAGCAGCAAATCGATTTTGCAGGCAGTCTTTAACTTCCAGTGGTATATTCTCAAGGTCATATTTTGCTGCATTCATGAGTGGCTTGCTCTTTTTCAACTTTAGCTTGAGTTTGCACACTAGTAGTTGATGATCTGTACCACAGTCAGCTCCAGGTTTTGTCTTTGTTGATGTTATAGAGCTTTTCCATCGTTGACTTCCACAGGTGTAGTCAATTTGATTTTTATACAATCCATTGGGTGAAGTCCATGTGTACAGTCACCGCTTGTGTTGCTGGAAGAAGGTGTTTGAGATGAATAGATTGTTGGTCTTGCAGAATTCTATCAGTCTTTCTCCAGCTTCATTTCTGTTGCCAAGTCCATATTTTCCAACTAATTTGTCTTCTTCTTTGTTGCCAACTTTTGCGTTCCAGTTACCCATGACTATCAGGATATCCCGTTTGCGTGTTCTGTCAATTTCAGCTTGTACTTGTTCATAGAACTCTTCAATTTCATTCTCTTCTGCAGCTGTTGTTGGGGCATATACTTGAATTATAGTTCTGTTGATAGGCATTCCTCATAGACGAATAGAGATTAAGTGTTCGCTGACTGCATTGTATTTCATTACAGTTCTTGCAAGTTTCTTCTTTATTATAAATGCAACACCATTTCTTCTTTGTCTTTCATTTCCAGCATAGTAGACCATGTGATCATCTGATGCAAAGTGCCCAATGCCAGTCCATTTCAGTTCGCTGATACCCAACAGATCAAGTTGTACATGTTCCATTTCATTTCTTGACCACCTCCAACTTCCCTTGGTTCATGCTTCGTACGTTTCATGTTCCAATGTGTAAGACACCTTTACAGCTTCTGACTCTCATTTCATGCGCAGCTACATCAGCAGTCAGACGTCCCGAGGGCTTTGATCCAACCACATCATAAATGCTGGCTTTACTCTGAAAAGTCTTCAGCTCTTCCCCAGTAGCTAGTTGAGTGCCTTTCGACCTGGGAGTCTCATCTTCCAGCACTACAGCACAATTTGTTTTGTTGTAACTATCCATTGGGTTTTCATGGCAAGATACAGAAGTAGATTGCCGGGCCTTTCTTCCGTACAATTTAACTTTGGTGTTGTTGCCGTTGTCACAGAAATGTGATCCTCCGCCGTCAACACTATCCCATTCTGCTGCTGCCCAGATGGGTGGTTTATCTTGGTCTGGCACCTCAGCTGAGACCTGCCATCTTGGGAGACCCTGCCAGTAGTTAAACTACCGATAGTTTAGCTCTCAGCATCACTGATGCACACAAGCTCTCACAGCACGACAAGCTGCAAACCAAGTGAGGGTCATATTGTTTAGGGTCATATTGTTTAGTCCGACAAAAAACTAAGAAACGTAAAAGGCTAGTTTGGAAGTATACCCTTGGATATCTTTGTCACCAGGACTGTTGAATATCACATGTGGAATAGAGGTCTTTGGAGAAGATCCTGACTGAGAGTGTGTAACTACTGTATTTAGGCTTAAAATCAGCCATATTGATTAGTAGACACCCAGAATATGGTGGCCTTCTTGGAGGCCATTTTGCAACTTCTTGTTTTAGAACATTTTTTCCACTAAAAACGTGTGATGTAAACACTGAAAAATTCCATAGTTGTTGATGAGAGGAAATCATAGGGTTTCTTTGGTTGGCTGTGCACATGAAGGCAATTTTATAAGATGGTGCTACAGGTAAAAACAGCGATCATGCTTTAAATTCAGGCACAGACACTGAATCTGCTCTATAGCAGGTGTAAATGAGGCAGCCTAAGCTTCTCAAGGATGCTCGTGGATCTGTGGTTCTCAACCCAGTCCTCTGGGAACCCTAGTCCAGTTGGATTTTCAGGATATCCACAATGAAAATGCATGAAATACATCTGCATACAATGGAAGCGGTGCATACAGATCTATCTCATGCATGTTAATTGTGGATATTCTGAAAGCCTGACTGGCCTGGGGGTCCCAGAGGACTTGGTTGAGAACCACTGTCATAGATTAAGGTATTTTATGATCAACACATGTACTTGCAAACTCTGCCCATGTTCTGCCCAGACTGTACCCCCGGCTACGCTTACCAGAAAAGTTACGTGCATTGATGCTAACACATGCACTTTTATACAGGCTGGTATTTAATAAGAGGCACACATATGTGGCCACATATGCACAAAACTGACTTTATAAAATTACTCCTTTAAGTCTATTCTTTTCTGATCTGCAGCAAATTGCTAATGCCCATAAGTGCCAAGTAACTTCAGACTTAATGGATATTGCAAGTTTCATAATAGCATTTATTTTTATTTTGGTGCAGAGCATTATGCATGAAACACTGTACAAGTCCATACCAGCTAGGTTTGATGTCACGACCAACTTAAGCATTATGAGGAACACCAAGGATCCTCGGCATAGGTTGTGTGTGTTCCCCTATAACAGCCCCCTTTCCCTTTGAGTTGCGCCCTCCAGTACTCAGAAGCTGCTAGGACAGTGATGGCTAACCTTTTTGAGCCCGAGTGCCCAAACTGCCGCACAAAACCAAAGAATTTCCTCAAAGTGCCAGCACGTCAATTAAAGCTCCATTTGCATAAGGTGCTTCATTTGCATAAATATTTGCATAATGTTACCATACACTAACTTTTAGTAAACATGCCTCTTAATGAGTATATGGATAAAGAAAGACTAAAAGGTTTCTACATTACTATAATCCAGTACCAACCGCCAGGCACATTAGGAACTACTACAAACGCTGCCCATTTAGAACCCATAGCAAACCCGCCGTATCCTAACAGCACTACCAGGACTCACAAAGCACCATACTCTACCTATCAAAAGGCAACACTGCAAATATTAAACCAATACATCTCAGAGAACAACAATACATGACCTACTGGGGAAAGAACAAGTGGCAATGTCAAATAGGAATTATATAAACAGAATACCTCAGCTCAGTTACACATGCAGAACAGACCATCACCAAACAAGGAATCACAATTTAGAAACAGGAAGACAATAATTAAACTGGGAACCCCAAAAGCCAAACTTGGAATATACAACAACACTGTAGAAATAAAACTATATATTAATTTCCTCTTGTACTAAACAAAGCGCAAAAATTAATGATGCACATTTCCCAGAGCTGACATATTCCAGTTAATAAATTCAAAATAAAGAGATATTTTTCTACCTTTTGTGCATTTTTTTTCAGTTGCAATTGTTCCAGCCACTTTCTTCTGGTTTCTTCGTGTCTTCTGCTAACTCTCCATCTGCTGTCCATTTGTCCTTTCTTCTGTCTTCTTGTTTTTTTTTTCCATTCTCTCTCTACATCTGCTTTAACATACTAATCTTTCTCCTTTGGCTCTTTCCTCATTCCTATTTCATCTACTCAAAATTTACCCCTCCATCCTCAATCCCCACTTACTCTCCCAATACCCGGCCAATTGTAGATTTTTTATCCCTCCCACACAAAATATTTTTCCCCTCTCCATTTTACTCTCCCAGCCCCATCCCATTCTAATCCTCCCCCACCACCCGCTCCCTTCTAGTTCCAGCCTCACCCAGCATCCATTCCCTTCTCGTCCCTGCATCAGCCCATTTCCAGTCCTAGCAGCCCCCCACCCCAATACCAGTCCTATCCCCCCCTCATCAACCCACTTCCAGTCCTAACCCCCCATCACCCCATTTTCAGTTTAAGCCCCCCCCCTATAACCCATTACCAGTCCTAACCCCCCACTTCCAGTCAGCCCCCCATAGCCCATTGCCAGTCCTAACCCCCCCATCAGCCCACAGTCCATTACCAGTCCTAACCCCATCAGCCCACCTCAAGTCCTAACCCCTCCCCATCAGCCCATTTCTTGTCCCAGCCCCCCCCCATAGCCCATTATCAGTCCTAAACCCCCCCATAGCCCATTACCAGTCCTAACCCCATCAGACCACCTCCAGTGTTAACCCCCCATCAGCCCATTTCCAGTCCTAACCCCACCCAACAGCCCACCTCAAGTCCTAACCCCTCCCCATCAGCCCATTAGCAGTCCTAACCCCCCCTCCTAGCCCATTAGCAGTCCTAACCCCCCCTAGCCCATTAGCAGTCCTAACCCCCCCCCTCCTAGCCCATTAGCAGTCCTAACCCCCCCTCTCTAGCCCATTAGCAGTCCTAACCCCCCCCATAGCCCATTACCAGTCCTAACCCCCCATCACCCCATTTCCAGACAGCCCCCATCAGCCCACAGCCCATTAGCAGTCCTAACCCCCCTAGCCCATTAGCAGTCCTAACCCCCCCCTCCTGCCCATTAGCAGTCCTAACCCCCCCCCCCCAGCCCAATAGCAGTCCAAACCCCCCCCCCCAGCCCATTTGCTGTCCAAACCCCACCCTAGCCGTTTTGCAGTACTAACCCCCCCCATCCCTTTAGCAGTCCTAACCCCCCCCCAGCCCATTAGCAGTCCTAACCCCCCCTCTCTAGCCCATTAGCAGTCCTAACACCCCCTAGGCCATTAGGAGTCCTAACCACCCCCTCCTCGCCGATTCGCAGTCCTAACCCCCCCTCCTAGCCCATTAGCAGTCCTAACCCCCCCTAGCCCATTAGCAGTCCTAACCCCCCCCTAGCCCATTAGCAGTCCTAACCCCCCCCCATAGCCCATTACCAGTCCTAACCCCCCCATCACCCCATTTCCAGACAGCCCCCATCAGCCCACAGCCCATTAGCAGTCCTAACCCCCCCTAGCCCATTATCAGTCCTAACACCACCACACATATCTGATTATCAGTCCTAACCCCCCCCAGCCCATTAGCAGTCCTAACCCCCCCTCCTAGCCCATTAGCAGTCCTAACCCCCCCTAGCCCATTAGCAGTCCTAACCCCCCCTCCTAGCCCATTAGCAGTCCTAACCCCCCCAGCCATTTATCAGTCCTAACCCCCCCTCCTAGCCCATTAGCAGTCCTAACCCCCCCCTCCTAGCCCATTTGCAGTCCTAACCCCCCCTAGCCCATTAGCAGTCCTAACCCCCCCTAGCCCATTAGCAGTCCTAACCCCCCCCCTCTCTAGCCCATTAGCAGTCCTAACCCCCCCCCCATAGCCCATTACCAGTCCTAACCCCCCATCACCCCATTTCCAGACAGCCCCCATCAGCCCACAGCCCATTAGCAGTCCTAACCCCCCTTCTAGCCCATTTGCAGTCCTTACCCCCCCCCGCCCATTATCATTCCAAACCCCCCCATCCCATTTGCAGTCCAAACCCCCCCCAGCCCATTAGCAGTCCTAACCCCCCCCCTGCCCATTAGCAGTCCTAACCCCCCATCACCCCATTTCCAGACAGCCCCCATCAGCCCACAGCCCATTAGCAGTCCTAACCCCCCCCTAGCCCATTAGCAGTCCTAACCCCCCCCCCTCTTAGCCCATTAGCAGTCCTAACCCCCCCCCTAGCCCATTAGCATTCCCAACCCCCCCCCCCCCCCGGCAAATTTAAAAACAGAAAAAGCGGGCTCTGGCTGCTGCCGCGAACGCGGCAGCATGCAGTGTCCCGCGGGGCCCCCTCCGCCCGTTAAGCCCCTCTGCAAGGGCTTTCAGATTCGCGAGGGAGACAGCGTCTCCCTCGCGTCTCTGTTAAGCCCGCAGGGGCTAATGGGAAATTTCCCATCAGTCCCTCGCGTCTAAAGGGGCTGATGGGAAATTTCCCATTAACCCCTGCGGGCTTAACAGAGACGCGGGGGAGACGCTGTCTCCCGCGCGCATCTGAAAGCCCGTGCAGAGGGGCTTAGCGGGCGGAGGGGGGCCCGCGGGACACTGCATGCTGCCGCGTCCGCGGCAGCTGCCAGAGCCCGCTTTTTCTTTTTTTGCGGACCTTCACGCGTGCCAGCTGCAAGGCCTTCGCGTGCCACAGCTGGCACGCGTGCCATAGGTTCGCCATCGCTGTGCTAGGACATAAAACCTAAGCCTGCAGTGTTCACCAGGTACTTAAGTGCTGCAGTAAAGATAAAAGGGACTACTGTAGTTGATATGGAAGGGCAGACTAGATAGGCCATGTGGTCTTTTTCTGTCATCATGTTTCTATGTTTCTAATGTAGTCAGACTTTACCAGGCCAAATCCAATGGAACAGGAATGGAACAGAATTGGTGGAATCGGAACAAGTAGGCAAACAAATGTCAGCAACAGTAGATCAACAAAAGAAGTAAGACACCCAGGAACTTACACACAAAGCCTATCCAAGGGCAAAGTACAATGGGAGTTCCTGGGCCTAAATAGATGCAGGAAACCAATCAGAGATGTATAACTTAAACTCTTAAAATTATGAAATAACCGTAGGTTAAATAATCGAAACAACCATACTGTACATAGGTATCTGTATTTAGTTTGGGCATGTTTTATGTATATAGTTGCATTGTTCATTGTAAAAGTTGCTGTGATGTTCCATGTAAAACGCCCCTGATCTCAGGAAGGGGCGGTATATAAAACTTTGTTAAATAAATAAAAATAAATAAATATTCTCAGATGACCAATCAGAGCATGCTACATCATCTAGCTGCGACTAAGGATAGCATAAAAGGCAGGAAGAAGCTGAATTTTGCTTCCTATGTGGAGGAGTAGCCTAGTGATTAAAGCAATAGCTTACTACTCAGGAGATCTGGGTTTGAGTCCTACTGGCACTCCTTGTGGCCATGGGCAAGTCACTTTACCCTCCATTGCCTTGGAAGAAAAAGCTTGACAATCTACTTCTGGTCATAGCTTAGCAAGAAAATGAAGGAGTCAACATTGACTTGAAGGCACTTAAAAAAAAATGCAAGGAGAGAACAATTCAGTACTATACTCAAAATCATGTATGAACAGTGGCAGGGGCGGCTCAAGGCAGTCTGCTGCCTGAGGCAAAGAATGAGATGGCGCCTTCCCCCATCATCTTAGAGGGGGCGGGGCTTTTTCAGAAATCCAAACAGAGACTGAACCAAATCAAAAAGCCGATTAGATTATATGGAGGAAATGCAAGATGTTTGCACACAGGGCCGTTTCGAACTGCAATCTCGCCTTATGCGACTTGCAACTCGGGCGCACACCCCCCTCTCCCCCCATACCTCCATCCAGCACTGCCTGCTCTTTCCCTGCTGCTGCCACCCTCTGTTTTTTTCATGGCGGCGCCGGCAGCAGGGAAAGAGCAGGCAGCACTGGACGGAGGTATGGGGAGGAGGAGGGGGGCATGCACCCAATCTGAAAGGCGTCAGCACTCTAAGCAGATCTGTCCCTCCCTGCTCTGACATCGTGTCGGAGGAGGGAGGGACCAGACCTGCTTAAAGTGCTGCAAAAAGGCTTTGGGCACATTTTAACTGCCTGCTATTGTCCTGCCAGCGGCAGCAGGGCAACAGCAGAGAGCTGAAATGTGCCCCCCAAGCCTTTGCTGCACTGCTTGCACAGGGCTAGGTACGGTCCTGTTTGCACACCAAGGAACTAAAAGACAGCAAGAATCAATAGCACAGTTTATAAAACTAAATTATAACCCATTTTTATTTTGTTATAAACTGCGTTATGGTTCTCCCTTTTTCTTTTTCAACATATATTTTGCATCCACAGTAGGTGCAGAGCACAGCCAGGATATTCACCCACAAAACTCAATATTAAAAAAAAAAATCTGATTCTGATCATCTCACTAACAACAACCACTATTATCCAGTACCAGGCATATTGTGAACTAATAAAAAACCTTACAACAAAAAGCAAACCTACCATACCATACCATATTAGCACAAACTTCCAAAAGTCACTTAAGGAGCCCATCCAAAAAAAGCGTCACTGTAAATACTACAGTGGGCCCTGGAACATCCATACACCTATTTGAAAAGCTGAACAAGTCAAATTACTACAGTATAGTATAGATCTTTATATACAAACTGCTTTTAACAGAACACCTGACCTCAGTCACACACGCACAACATCGACCTTCACCAAGTACAGAATAAGTAATCACAATCTAAAGTAAAAATAAAAATATGTAGACAAAATTTAAATTGAAACCCGAAGAAGCCAGAGTCCACATGCAGTGCAACATCAGATAAATAAGAGATGCAGTTCCCCAATACTGTGTAAAATATAAAAATAACACAAAGTCCAATCACCAAAATTAAATAAAATTATTTTTTCTACCTTTGTTATCTGACCATTTTATTCTCTGATCATGCTGGTCCCGATCTGAGGCTTCTGCTTTCCTGTCTTCTCTTAGCTCTCTTTCTGTGGTCTATGGTCCATGGTCCATCTGCCATTTCTTATCTCTTCTTTTGTTTTCTTCACTTCCTTCCATCAGCCCATTTCCAGTTTCAGTAACCCTCCCCAGTATCAGTCCCCTCCCAGTACCTTCCAATGTCAACCACCTTGCATTCCCATGACTGCCACTTGTGTCCATTCCCTTCCAGTCCCTCTCCTTTCCCACTGTCCAGCCCCTTCTAGTCCAAATACCATCCCAGGTATCAGCTCAGGTTCACTCTCACCCCCAAGTCAGCTCCCTTCGAGACACCCTACCCTCTGTCCATCTCTCTTCCAGTGCCATTCACATGTCAGCTCCCTTCCAGCCTCCTCCCTATTACCCAGCTACCTACCACTCCCATCCCCAATTGTCAGCTCCCTTCCAGTCCCCCTTCGGTACATTCCAGGTGTCAGCTCCTTTCCAGTCCCCTCCTTCCCTTCCTTGCCCCATCCTTCCGCTGGCAGACCCTCTCAGTATCCGCTCCCTTCCAGTCCTATTCTACCATCCCCCCCCCTCCGCATCAGCCCATTTGTAGCCCTAGCCCCTAGTTTTCTTCCAGGCCAGCAGTACTCTCCTCCCCTCCCCTATTAGCCCATTTCCTGTCCCAGCCCATTTCTAGTCCTTTCCCCTTTATCAGCCCACCCCAGTCCTAGCCCCCCAATCAGCCCATTACCAGTTGAAACCCTCCAATAAGTCCATTTTCAGTCCTAGCACCCCAATCAGCCCCTTTCCTGTCCTAGTCGCCCCCCATAGCCCATTACCAGTCCTAACCACCCATCAGCCCATTTCCAGTTCTAAACCCCCTTCAGTCCTTTTCCAGTCCTAGCCCTCCCCCGATAGCCCATTACCAGTCCTAGCCCCCTCCGATCAGCCCATTTCCAGTCCTAAGCCCCATCAGCCCATTTCCAGTTCTAACCCTTCCCCCAATAGCCCATTATCAGTCCTAACCCCCCTCCTGATCAGTCCATTTCCAGTTCTAAACCCCCATCAGTCGATTTCCAGTCCTAACCCCCCCATCAGCCCATTTCCAGTTCTAACCCCCCCCATAGCCCAATAACAGTTCTAGCCCCCCTCCCGATCAGCCCATTTCCAGTACTAACCCCCCATCAGCCCATTTCCAGTTCTAACCCCCACATAACCCATTACCAGTCCTAACCCCCCCATCAGCCCATTTCCAGTTCTAACCCCCCCCCCCCCGATAGCCCATTACCAGTCCTAGCCCCCCTCCTGATCAGCCCATTTCCAGTTCTAAACCCCCATCTGGTGGACGTGAGGATCGCCTGGTAACATGCCTGCCTGGTGCGAAGGTAGCAGACCTCACACGCCACCTAGATAAGGTCTTAGATAGTGCTGGGGAGGAGTCTGCTGTCTTGGTACATGTCGGTACCAATGACATAGTAAAATGTGGTAGGGAGGTTCTGGAGGCTAAATTTAGGCTTTTAGGTAGGAAGTTGAAATCCAGAACTTCCAGGGTAGCGTTCTCCGAAATGCTTCCTGTTCCACGCACAGGACCCAAAAGGCAGGCAGAGCTCCGGAGTCTCAATGCGTGGATGAGACAATGGTGCAGAGATGAGGGTTTTGGATTTGTTAGGAACTGGGGAACATTCTGGGGAAAGGAGGGGCTCTTCCGAAGGGATGGGATTCACCTTAACCGGGATGGAACCGGGCTGCTGGCATTAACCTTTAAAAAGGAGATAGAGCAGCTTTTAAACTAGATATTAGGGGAAAGCCGACAGTCGCCCAAAAGCGGATGGTTCGGAAGAATGTATCTTTGAAGGATACTACCAAAAGCAGAGAGGTTCCACAAAAGAGTAAAGTAGCCCAAATGCCCTCAAGTATGGAGCAGACTGAGCTTAAAGATCCCAAATTACCCATGTCTAACAATAGCCAAATTAATATGAGTAAAATACATTCTCTAAAATGCTTGTATGCAGATGCTAGAAGTCTAAAAAATAAGATGGGAGAGTTAGAATATATAGCACTAAATGAAAGGATAGATATGATTGGAATATCAGAGACATGGTGGAAGGAGAACAACCAGTGGGACACTGTGATACCTGGGTACAAACTATATCGTAATGATAGAGCTGATCAAATTGGTGGAGGGGTTGCTCTCTATGTTAGAGAGGGCATTGAGTCAGAAAGGATTAAAGTTTTGCAGGAAACAAAATTTGCTGTAGAATCTCTATGGATTGAAATTCCATGTAAAAGGGGGAAGGCAATGGCAGTGGGGGTGTACTATCGAGCGCCTTGCCAGAATGACCAAATGGATGATGAAATGCTCAAAGAAATCAAGGAAGCTAACAAAAGTTACAGTGCAGTAATAATAATGGGTGATTTCAACTACCCCGGTATCGACTGGGTCAGTGTCACTTCAGGACATGCTAGGGAGATAAAGTTCCTAGATGAAATAAATGACTGCTTCTTGGAGCAGCTGGTTCATGAACCGACCAGAGGGGAAGCCATATTAGACCTAGTCCTTAGTGGAACACCAGATCTAGTGTAAGAGATAAGGTTGTTGGGGCCACTTGGCAATAGTGATCATAGCATGATCGCCTTTGATTTAATTAGTGGAGGAGGGATAGTAAGGAAATTCACAGTACTACCTTTTAACTTTCGAAAGGGAGACTATGATAAAATGAGGAAAACAGTTAAGAAAAAACTAAAAGGAGCAGTTGCAAAGGTTAAAGACGTACATCAGGCTTGGCTGTTGTTGCAAAATACTATCTTGGAAGCCCAGACCAGCTGTATTCCACGCTTTAAGAAAAGTGGAAGGAAGTCCAAAAAACTGCCAGCATGGTTTAAAGGTGAGGTCAGAGAGGTTGTTGTTGCCAAAAAAGCATCTTTCAGGAAATGGAAAAAAGAGCCAAACGACGAAACCTGGAAACAGCACAAGCACTGGCAAGTCAAATGCAAGGCATTGATAAGGCAAGCAAAGGGAGAATTTGAGAAGAAGCTTGCTGCGGAAGCAAAAATGCGAAGTAAAGACCTTTTCAAGTACATTCGTAGCAGAAAACCTGTGAGAGAGTCAGTTGGTCCATTAGATGATAAAGGGGTTAAAGGAGCACTAAGAGGCGACAAGGCGATAGCGGAGAGATTGAATGAATTCTTTGCTTAAGTCTTTACTGAGGAAGATGTAGGGATGTTACCCATGACTGAAGTGGTATTTAAAGGTGCAGAAGAATTGAAGGAAATATTGATACATTGGGAAGATGTATTACAACTATTAGATAAACTGAAGAGTAGCAAATCACCTGGGCTGGATGGTATACATCCAAGGGTGTTGAAAGAACTGAAATATGAGATTGCAGACCTGCTATTAGTAATCTGTGAACTATCATTAAAATCATCTCTAATACCTGAAGATTGGAGGATCGCCAATGTAACACCAATTTTTAAAAAGGGTTCCAGGGGTGATCTGGGAAACTACAGACTGGTGAGCCTGACGTCAGTACCGGGAAAAATGGTAGAAACCATCATAAAGAATAAAATTACTCAGCATGTAGTCATGACCTAATGGGAGACAGCTAACATGGCTTTAGACAAGGAAGATCTTGTCTTACTAATCTGTTATGTTTTTTTGAAGGAGTGAATAATCAGGTGGACAAAGGTGAGTCGGTTGATATTGTGCATGTGGACTTTCAGAAAGCCTTTGACAAGGTCCCTCATGAGAGACTTTTGGCAAAACTAAAGAGTCATGGGATAGGAGGCAGTGTACTATTGTGGATCAGGAACTGGTTAAAAGATAGAAAGCAGAGGGTAGGGCTAAATGGCCAATTTTCCCAATGGAGAAAGGTGAATAGTGGTGTACCCCAGGGATCTGTGCTGGGTCCGCTGCTTTTTGACATATTCATAAATGACCTGGAAAGTGGAATAACGAGTGAGGTTGTCAAATTTGCAGATGACACAAAACTATTTAAAGTTGTTAAAACCCAAGAGGATTGTGGAAAATTGCAAGAGGATCTTGATAAATTGGAAGACTGGGCATCAAGATGGCAGATGAAATTTAATGTGGACAAGTGCAAGGTTATGCACCTAGGGAAGAACAACCCAAACTATGGTTACACGATGCAAGGTTCCACATTAGGAACCACCACCCAGGAAAAAGATGTAGGCGTCATTGTGGATACCATGTTAAAACCCTCGGCCCAGTGTGCAGCGGCGGTCAAGAGAGCAAATAGAATGCTAGGTATGATAAGGAAAGGAATGGAAAATAAAACAAAAGATATTATAATGCATTTATTTCGTTCCATGCTGAGACCGCACCTTGAATATTGTGTGCAATTCTGGTCGCCGTATCTTAAAAAGGATATAGCGATTTTAGAAAAGGTTCAGAGAAGAGCCACCAAAATGGTAAAGGGGATGGAAGGATACTCCTATGAAGAAAGGCTAAAAAGGTTAGGGCTCTTTAACCTGGAAAAGAGACGGCTGAGGGGAGATATGATAGAAGTCTATAAATTAATGAACGGAGTGGAACGGGTAAATGTAGATCGATTGTTTACCTTATCAGAATATAGAAAGACTAGGGGACATGCAATGAAGCTACAGGGTAAACTATTTAAGACTAATAAAATAAAATATTTTTTCACTCAAGTGTAATCAAACTCTGGAATTTGTTACCGGAGGATGTAGTAAAGGCTGTTAGTGTAGCTTGGTTTAAAAAAGGTTTGGACAAGTTCCTGGAGGAAAGGTCCATAAACCATTATTAAGAAGGGACCCAGGATATCAATGCTTGAAGCAATACAAGCATTGTGGAACCTGTGTCCCTTGGGGAAACTGCTAGGTACGTAGGACCTAGATTGGCCACTGTTGGAAACAGAATACTGGGCTTGATGGACCTTGGTCTGACCCAGTATGGCATATCTTATGTTCTTATCATTCCCCTCATTCTGCCTCTGCCGCTGCTGGAGCAGCAGTGGCAGCTGCTTCTTGCGCCGGAGTTTTGTTTTTTTCTTTTATTTTGAAGGCTGAGTGAGGCGGTGACGGCGGTCTTTTTGGGGGCAATTTTGCCGCTCCCAAAAAGCTGCCGCCTGAGGCCTCTCCACCTCACTTGGCCTCATTATAGAGCCACCTATGAACAGTGGAAAAGGGATTTGAAATGAAACATAGAAACATGACAGCCTATCCAGTTTGCCCTCTCATTCTAAGCTCTACTTTCCCTTTAGAGATCTTCTGTGTTTGTCCCATGTTTTTTTTTAAATTCAAATACAGTTTTTAAGGCACATTTTACAAAGGATGTCCCAAGTACATTCTGGGACATCAAAGCTAGAACATCTGAAAAATAAAGCAGGCATGTGCAAGTTCAGGCACGATTTCAGAAATGTAGACATGTCCGATATAGATGTCTATGGAGCTGTCTACATAGATGACCCCAGAATAGCATCTCCAGAACACAGACATCTAATAGCATAATGTTTAAAGTAGTGTGTTAGGAGCAGGGTGGTGTGGGCTCAAATCCCAGAGTGGTCCTTTGTGATCTTAGGCTAGTCACTTAATTCTCCATCTTCTCTACATCTTTTGGATATTTTAAGGCCACATCTAGCACTTTCCTGATGGCTGATCACTCCTATAGCAGGTCTAAACATGTACGTGCCTGCAGACATCCAATCAAACCGGGATGCCTATGTTCATCGCACCTCCCCAGACATGCCCCCTGTCTACTTGGACGTCCACGTTTTGAAGATATCTCTAAACACCATTTAAGAAATTGCTTTGGAGAGATCTCTGTGATGTCCATGTCCACATCCATGTGCAGTTCTTCGGATGTCCAAATCACAACTAAGGGGTATGATTACTAAAGGGTGGTAAGGGAGCAAAGGTGCCATTAATGGGCATTATGGGTGATCATGAGTGGGTAACACAGAAGAAAGCGCCGATAACTCTGGATTAATGTATGGAACCCAGGCCCAAAGCGATAAGGTGAAAGGAGGTAGAGAGTGGGCATGAATGTGGTGGAGCGTGGGTGGGGATAGGATGTGCTCCCCGAATGCCAGGTTATAGCACTGTGCATTAGAACCCCCAGTGCTAGGAACCCTAACATGAGCTGAAACCTCACGGAAAGGGCTATTTCTGAGGGGAGAGAGCCTATTTAAATGTATGCAATGTTCTCCAGGACCAAGCAGGAAGTCAGTCCTCACTTATGGGTGACGTCGGCGCCGACGGAGCCCTCGCGGAGCAATTTTCCCCAGCTTTCAAAGAAAGCCTTTGGGAATTGCAGCGCGCATGCGCGGTCCTCTTCCCGCCCAAGGGTGCCATCTTAGCCAGTCTTCTTTTTTCCGCGGAGCCCTACAGACGTACCCGTCGTGTCCCCGCGAAAAAGTTGATATTTCTTCATAATTTACTCTTTTTTCCTTCGGTTCGATGCCGGTCTTTTTCCCGCCCGGACTCGCGACGCCGGTCACGAGTCCTCTTCTTCTTTTTCGGTTTTTCTGACTTAGTCAGTTTTCGTTTCAGTTTTTCCCTGGCAGCCCGGTCCTTTGACCTCGCCGGGGCCCTTTTTCCCCCGATGGCTGCCAGTGGTTTCAAGCGGTGTGGTCAGTGTGACCGAAATATGTCACTGACTGACACACACGACCATTGCCTCCGCTGCCTGGGCCCGGATCATGAAGAAATGATCTGTGGGCCCTGCGGAAAACTGTCCTCCAAAGCGTTGAGAAGTCGGCGGCATCAGCGGGATAGGATCTTCGCTGACCCCAGCCGTACCCGGACCTCGTCGGAGGCCTCCGCGTCCAGGGGTTCCAGCTCGGACCGTCGCCGGAGTTCCTCCGACAGGGGTTCTCCCTCCGGGGACCATCGACGGAAGGTGAAACCCGCGAGGGCGGCGTCGGTGGACGCTCCTGGCTCCGCGAGGGCCAGGTCGCATAGCCCCGATAGCCGTCCCGGGTCCTTGGAGAAGGAGCACCTCACGAAGTGACCTCGCCTGGAGTCGGAGCTGCCTGCTCGGGTAAGTCCCGTGGTCCTCCTGGACTCGCCTCCGTGACAGCCGACGTCGGGCCCGACGCCGTCGGGGCCCGAGTCGGGGGCTGCTGGGTCCCCTGAGCTCAGACTCAGGTTGACGGCCTTGGAGAGCAGACTGTCTGCCTTCATGGACCAGCAGCGGGCACTGCTCGCTGGCTTCGTTGGCGCCGCTGCCCCGACCGCCGGGACGTCGACGTCTAAGTCGACCCCGGAGACCGAGCCGATCCTCGAGTCAATGCGAACTCGAGTCGATCCTCGGTCGAGGTCACCCTCGGCCTCCCGTTCGGGACCGAGGTCGCCGACGCCGACTCCCTCGGTGTCGGGGCGGCAGGCGCCGCCCCCTGCCCAGGCCGACCCCACCGAGTCCTCGTCGGAGTCGGTCTGGGAGTCTGAAGAGGAAGAGTCGCCTGATTCTTTTCGGACTCGGTGTGTCCCCTCGGACTCACCTGAGTCCGAACCTCGGAAGCAGTCCCCCCCGGAGGATGCCCGGTTCTCGGACTTCGTCAGGGATATGGCCAAGGCTTTGGCCTTCCCTGCGGACCCCGAGGAGGAGCCTCGAGCCGAAGAGCTCGACGCCCTCCAGTATGACTCTCCCGCCAGGGAACACTTTACTGTACCGGTTCCTCCCATGCTGGAACGACTACTCTTCCGCATGTGGGAGAGTCCGGCCACCTCGCCGGTCCTGAGCAAGCGGTTCGATTCTATCTATCGAGTCCGCAAGAGCCCTGGCTTCCAAAAAGCACAGCTACCACACCATTCCATGGTAGTGGAATCGGCCATGCATCGTCTTAAGAGCCAGAAGATGCACTCCTCGGTGCCTCCTGGCAGGGAGGCCCGTAACCTGGATGGCCTTGGTAAGAAGTGTTTCCAGGGCTCTATGCTTGCGTGTCGTGTCCAGACCTACCAGCTATACATGGGCATGTATCTCCGAGACCTGGCTAAAGAGCTAGCCGGATTCTCCGCTGGTTTGTCCGAGGAACCCTTGCGGAGGTTCCTGGCCTTGTCCACTGGCATTCGGGAATGCTCAAAATTCATATCCCGAGCAGCCTATGATGGCTTTGAAGCATCGGCTCGAGTGGCCGCAGCTGGCATCGGTGCCCGCCGACAGGCTTGGCTTCAGTCATCTGACCTTGAGCCCTGGGTGCAGGACAAGTTGGTCGATGTCCCCTGCCGAGGCGAAAACCTCTTTGGCAAGCCCATGGCTGAAAAGGCTGCACAAATTGAGACGGAGACTCTCACCAGGACTAGGCTTTCTAGGAAGACCTCCGCCCCTTCCCAGAAAAAGAAGGGCTCGGGAAAGAAGTCCTTTTACCCGAGGAAGGCGGCTGCCTACAAACAATACCCCCAATATCAGGCCCCTGCAGCTCCCCAACAGGGCCAGCAGGCCAAGGGACGGGGTAACGGGTCCCGTAGGCAGCAAGCCCCCAAGCCTGCACCACCAGCCCCTGCTCAGCAGGGTGGGGGTTTTTGACTCCTTAAGCATAGTCTCTCCCCCCCCGCTGGTTCCTCCCAGCACCGGAGGCCGGCTGGTTCACTTCGCCCACAGGTGGTCCAGCATCACCTCAGATGCCTGGGTGCTTCAAGTCGTGCGAGAAGGCTATCTTCTCCACTTCCACCAGGTCCCTCCCTCCTATTTTCCGGGAGAACCTCCACGACCCCCTCTGCACAGGGAATTACTCCTTCAGGAGTTAGCAGGTCTTCTACAGGAACAGGCGGTGGAACCGGTGCCCCACCACCTGAAAGGTCAAGGCTTTTATTCCAGGTACTTTCTAGTACCAAAAAGGACAGGAGGCCTCAGACCCATCCTGGACTTGCGCAACCTCAACAAGTTCCTCGTGCGGGAGAAGTTCAAGATGCTTACCCTTGGAATCCTTCTGCCCTACCTCCAGCAGGGAGATTGGCTATGCTCCTTGGATCTAAAGGATGCCTACACGCACATCCTCATCCACCCAAGCCACCGCCAATACCTAAGGTTTGTGGTGGCAGGAAATCATTACCAGTACAGAGTACTACCCTTTGGCCTGTCCTCCGCACCGCGAGTCTTCACAAAATGTCTCGCGGTGGTGGCGGCCCATCTCCGGCTTCACGGCCTCTATGTCTTTCCGTACCTCGACGACTGGCTCATCAGAGCAGCGTCCGCTCCGGAGGTCACCAACGCCACGCGCCGCACGGTGACTCTTCTGCAGTACTTGGGCTTTGTTATAAACTTCGCAAAGTCCACTTTGCTCCCCTCACAGGATCTCGAGTTCATCGGCGCAAGGCTGCACACTCCTCAGGCACGAGCGTTCCTACCGCTCGACAGGGCTCAACGGCTCATGGACCTAGCCGACCGTTTTCGCAGCCAGCCCCTGGTCTCCGCCAGGCGCTTCCTGAGACTACTCGGCCATATGGCTTCCACCGTCCATGTGACCCCCAATGCCCGCCTGAATATGCGACCTGCTCAATGGTGTCTCCGCAAGCAGTGGCAACAGGCCACAGGCGGCCTGGCAGACCTAGTGCGCGTCTCCGAGCCGCTGGCCTCGTCTCTTCAGTGGTGGCTTCATCGGCCGAATCTGGTGCTCGGCATGCCTTTTCAGCCACCTCAGCCGGCCCGGGTGCTGACGACAGATGTATCCCTCCTGGGCTGGGGAGCACATTGCCAAGGGGCACGTACTCAGGGCCTTTGGACCACGTGGGAGTCTGCTCAGCAGATCAACTTCCTGGAGCTCAGAGCGATCCGCCTGGCTCTCAAGGCCTTCTCCCACCTGTCCTCCCACCAGTCCGTCCTTGTCCAGACGGACAATCAAGTTGCCATGTTCTACGTGAACAAGAAGGGGGGCACGGGCTCCTTCCTTCTCTGCCGGGAAGCACAGAAGCTCTGCTCTTGGGCCGTCAGTCACGGCGTTCTCCTCAAGGCAGTTTATCTCCCAGGCCAAGAGAATTGCCTGGCGGACAAACTCAGCAGGATCCTCCAGCCGCACGAGTGGCGCCTGGATCCCTTGGTAGTTCAGAAGCTCTTTCTAAAGTGGGGCCTCCCCACGGTGGATCTCTTTGCCAGTCCTCACAACCGGCAACTTCCTCGCTTCTGCTCTCGTCAGCCACACCCCTTCGAGTTGCGGCGGACGCTTTTCTACTCTCATGGTCGGGGAGCCTTTTGTACGCTTTCCCTCCCATCCCGCTAGTCTCTCGGACTCTTTTCAAGGTTCTCCGAGACAAAGCCTTCATGATCCTGGTGGCCCCTCGCTGGCCCAGACAGCCGTGGTTTCCACTCCTGCTGCAATTAGCGGTAGAGGATCCATTCCCTCTGGGGTTACAACCGGATCTCCTCACTCAGGATCAGGGGTCTCTGCTACACCCCAACCTCAGGTCTCTCAACCTAATGGCCTGGCTGCTGAGAGGGTAGTCCTTGCTCCCCTTCTCCTGCCGGCAGAGGTGGAGGAGGTCGTCTTAGCTTCGCGACGACCTTCTACCCGCAAATGCTACGCCCTTAAATGGCGTCGTTTTTCCGTTTGGTGTACCCAACAGTCTCAGGATCCCTTCTCCTGCCCGGTGTCGGTGATCTTGCAGTACTTGCTATATCTCTCTAATCTGGGACTTAAGTCCAACTCCGTCAAAGTTCACCTCAGTGCTCTTTCAGCACATCATGTGCCGGTGGACGGCAGACCTCTCTCCAACGACCCTCTCGTAGCGAGGTTTCTCCGAGGTCTCCTTCTACTTAAACCACCTCTGCGCCCGCCAGCGCCTGACTGGGACCTGAATGTGGTTTTACAGCGGATCACCTGTCCGCCTTTTGAACCTATGGCTACCTGTTCTCTCCGTTTTCTTTCTTGGAAAACACTGTTCTTGATAGCCCTCACTTCCGCTAGACGCGTAAGTGAATTGCAGGCCCTCGTGTCTGATCCCCCTTACACTCGGTTCTACAAAAATAGGGTAGTCCTACGGACTCACCCAAAATTTCTTCCAAAAGTGGTCTCCCCTTTTCACATCAATCAGGAGGTGGTACTTCCAACCTTCTTTCCCAGACCACACTCCAGCCGAGCTGAAACGGTCCTCCATACCCTGGACTGTAGAAGGGCATTGAACTTCTACCTTGACCGTACGCGGGAGCACCGTAAAGCTGCTCAGCTTTTTGTGTCTTTTGACCCCAATAAATTGGGGCTCCCGGTCTCCAAGCGTACTCTGTCCATCTGGGTTGCGGACTGTATCTCTTGGGCTTATGGGGCAGCCGGACTCTCCTTGGAAGGTCGAGTCACGGCTCATTGCGTTCGGGCAAAGGCTACGTCAGTGGCTTACCTCCGCTCTGTTCCGCTGGCAGACATCTGCCGGGCCACTACTTGGTCTTCGAGCCAGACTTTTGCGGTCCATTACTGTCTCGAGAGGGAGTCCCGCAGGGACAGTGCTTTCGGACAGGCAGTCCTCCGTAATCTCTTTGAGGTCTGAGCAACTCCTACCCTCCATCCCGGATGTGGGCTACCGGTGGGTAATAATTCAGCGAAGATTCTTTCCTTCTGTGCTGCTGAGCTAGAGGGAGCTCATTTTTGTGCTTAGGGTCTCCGGTAGCCTTAAGCTTGGGAGTCCCATAAGTGAGGACTGACTTCCTGCTTGGTCCTGGAGAAAGCGTAGTTACTCACCTGTAACAGGTGTTCTCCAGGAGCAGCAGGAATCAGTCCTCACAACCCTCCCTCCTCCCCTTGGAGTTGCAATCATCTGCTTTAGTTTTTTTGCAAATTTTTATGCTGTCTTTTTTAGCTATGTCATCTGACTGGCTAAGATGGCACCCTTGGGCGGGAAGAGGACCGCGCATGCGCGCTGCAATTCCCAAAGGCTTTCTTTGAAAGCTGGGGAAAATTGCTCTGCGAGGGCTCCGTCGGCGCCGACGTCACCCATAAGTGAGGACTGATTCCTGCTGCTCCTGGAGAACACCTGTTACAGGTGAGTAACTACGCTTTCTCCACCTACCGGAGTACCCAAATTAGTGATAGTAGTGCTCCATTGGCAGCAACAGCATGGCACCCTGTGAAGAAAGGGCACTATGTTTTTGGTGCCAAATTGGCAAAGGAGGTGTCACATGGGTGATGCAGTGGGTATGGCCGGTCCACTAGGCTGACAAGGCTGATGCCTAGGGCATACATCTGTGATGCCTGGTATGATTCCACTGTGACAGTGGCAATACACATGCATGCTGCCGCAGCCAAAAAGGAGTCATGCCACCCCCATTGCCACCATGCTGCTATATCACCCTTGTGTGAGGGTGCTGGTGGGGGTGGTGATTGCAGCAGCTGTGGCCTGCTGCAGATTAAATGTTGTCTTGGCCCTGTGTGTCCGGTACAACTCTGCAGTTGCCACTGTCAGTGGGATGGCAAGCATGTCAGCGGCAGGTACAGCGGAGCACATGATCACACCTCCCTACCAAGGTCTAAGGCAGCAGCATGTGTGCCCACATCCCCCGGTGGAAGGGGGCAGGAGTGTCAAGCTGTACCAAGCTACATGTGTGCAATGTCAATGATTGCTGGACCCTGGCACCTGGCTAGTTGTCCTAGTGGATGGGCTGGCCCTGGGATCAGGATGCCCCCCACCAGCACATATTGAGTGGATATGTGCATGTGGGGGAAAAATATGCCACTGATGCAGGAAGATTAGGTAATATCATAACACCCCATCTCAGATGAAAAATAACCACATTGCTTTCTCGGTTGCCAAATGATAACCAGAACCTGTGTGTGAACCCTGACCCTTTCATGAGTAAGTACTCATATAGGTGTCATACCCATCTGAGCCACATGGGAGTCCAAACTAGGTAGCGTTGCCTGTCAATCATGGGATTATTCCAGGAGTGGCCCACAAGCACACTCCATGAAATGGTTACATTGGTCACTCTGCTATGTCATCCAGGGTCTTGCATGTGTGTGTTTATGTATCATGCCCTGCCTCTCTGATAGAGCAAAAAGAAGCAACAAAGTATCTGTAGGATACGCAGGAACAAAAGAACAGATACCAAGACTGGCAGGTATTCAGGTTTGACCAACACTTTTATTAACCCCTACGCGTTTCAGCCGTAGGCCTTCTTGCACAGAATAGCTCTGTGCCGGCGCAATGAAAAATCTCTAACTTGTAAGCTCCTGCATAACTCGGTACAGATCTATGGCAGAAAACATGATCTATGGGAATTATATATGACGTAATACAATTAGACTTATATGGTTACTTTCATGTGACAGAAAAATGTTGGCAGAAAGATTTATGTTTTTTCCAAATAGCACAGCTTGTATAAGATTTTATTTTGATTCGGTGAATACACGTCGGCAGAGAGATTGTTTGTACACTTTTTTAATTTGCACATTTTTTAATTAGTACTACCTGCAAAAGATGTATAAGATTTCATTTCAATTCGGTGAACACACTTCGGCAGAGAGATCCTTTGTACATTTTTTCTTACTTGTACATTTTTTCTAATTAGTACTGCCTGCAAAAGATGGCCCTCTTTTCACACAATTTTTTCCTACATCTTTACATTTGATTAAAACATAAACAAATTTAATTTGTTATCAACTAAAATATAAGCACATCTTCACATTTGATTGAAACATAAACAAACTAAAATATAAGCACAATTTTTTAATGGTCTAGACATTTTTAATGGTCTAGTCAATATTCTGTGTATGTTTTTATGTAATGATGAATTTTACATTATTGTTGGCACAAGATGTTTTGCATTAGGTACTTCTTTTATTTGGTTTACATTATAATGAGCTCCTTGTTTTGAAAAAATGAGTTTTTTTAAAGGATGTTTTTTCAAAAATGTTTTTATAAAAATGAGCATTATAGCAATAGTATCTAGTAATTTTAAAGCCTCTTTAATATAATATGTTTTTTAAAATATTATTTTTGTTTAATAATCAGTTAGCCTTTGTTATAATTGAAGCTTTTCCTTTGCCTGGCTTATATTCCAATATAGGATGTTTTTGAAAAATTTTATCTTTTTATGCAAATGTCCATGTTGATGTTGGCACAAATATAGTTGTGATTTATGTTTTTCTTTTAGATTATTAGGCCATTGATAATTTGGTTTCTAATTTTTAACTTTTTATTTCAGTGGTCAATGTCTTTCATTTATAAGGAAGTTTTTACCAAAAGGTATTGGTGTTTTATATGTTTTATGTGATTACATTATATAATTGTATTTTAATGTCATTTTGGTTTACCTGTTATATTGTATCCTCCTCATCTCTCTTTTATACACAATAGGTTCGTTATATATTGTTTTAATGCACATATAAATGTTCTATTGCACATGTTTTTTGATATATTTATATTTTTATATATTTATATTTTTATTTCGTTGGTGGTTTTAATTTACTTTTGGATTTGTTGCTATGTTGTTTTTGTTAATGTATAACAACTTGCATGTCTATATTGGCTTTAATCATTTTATCATTCTATTATTTATTTATCTATAAAAATTTTGTTGTTGATGGTGTTTTTATTATTTTTTCAGTAATTGTTTTAACTTTGTATTTGTTTCTTTGAGGTTGCTTCCTCATTTGATATCCCCCTGAAGAAGGCCTATGGCCGAAACACATAGGGGTTAATAAAAGGGGTTGGTCAAACCTGAATACCTGCCAGTCTTGGTATCTGTTCTTTTGTTCCTGCCTCTCTGGTAGGACATATCCCATATGTAAGACATAAATGTCAGTTTTATCAGCAGCATATCAATGCAGTTCTACATAGTAACCTAACAACATGTCCCTCTCCCACAGCAGCCTGACATACCTTGTCAGACAAGTATGGCAGAGAGACTGCAGAAATCCAAGCAGACATAGGCATACCCCAACTCATGCCTGCATGCATCCAGGCACTGATCACAGATATACCCGTGGATTGATGAGCCCATGTGGCTGCTCTGTGTCTGCAAACACATGGCCAGTGTGCATATAGGTCACAGGTTCAAGACCAGCCTGTGGATCAGGAATTGTATGTCCAGGTGTGTTAACTTTATTCTACCTTTCCAGAACTGGATCAGTATGTGCAACCCTCAACATTTCATCCAGCAAGAATCCAGACACTCAGCTGCCACACTGAGAAGCTGCACCCCCATGGCTGAATGGCAGAGCATGCTAACTGCATTGGCACACTGAGCAGGAGTTGACAGTGCCTGAGTACAGCAGAGTGTGCTAATAAAGTCTGCACACTGAGCAGGTGTTGACAATGGTGGAGCATCAAAGGAGGCCTAAGGGGCAGGTAGGAATGCCAACCTGTGCCATTTTTGGACAGCGGGGTCATGTGTATGTGTGTGTGTCTGGAGTAGTGTGAGCCTCAGCAATGCACTGTACATGCATGTGGTGCCCATGCTCTATGGCTGTGCATACAACATACTGCAAGTCAGCTATCCAGCAACCCCACATACTGTGTGAGACACCATTTACAAGCAGAAGGTTAGTTTGCAGTAAGTAGTTGCAACCTTTGGCTGTGATGCTGTAATGCATTCCCAGTTACTCCATTGACAAGGCCCATCCCCACAGCATACCCCTACACTTACCTCACAACATGACACTGTTATGCATCTCACAAACTGTCTGCTGGTTTGACTGGAGTGAGCAGGGGAGACACACATATATGTGTTGCAACCCTCACCTTTGACTCAACCTCCAGGCCTCAGGACATAGAAATTTGAACAGGTGAGAGGCCAGATTAATTCCATCTGCCATAACAGCTGTATCCGTGGCAACAATGTCAGCTCATCTGATGCAGCTGCAGTCTATAGGGAACTAGGCTGAGGAAGAGGGCTGGCCTCTATGAATGTCCAATCCATTCACTTAGTTGGTGACAATGGCAGGAATCTACGATTTACATGCATGCATATTGCTCTTGTCCCATGCTATAGTCACAGAGTACAAGCAAGGGGACTGTTTGCTCCATGCAGTGTCTGCATATACAGGGAGGTACATAACAAGCTAATCACACAAGTAACACCACCTCAACACTGTCTACTGATCACTGGCGAAAACATCCAGCAGTACATTATCTGTTACCCCAAATGAGAATCCAAATGCACCTGTGTGCCTGATTGGGACAGTGGGACACTGACCTCTTAATGGTACTTGCACCCTTCAGCTGCCGAAATGTGCCACAGGATATCATGTTTGTCTCTGCATCACCTGCCACCATATCCGAAGGCAGTGCTTGGAGGTGAATGTTGGGGTTGGGGTAGGTTTGCGGGGAACAATACCACACATGTTTAGTATTTGTCCTTCATAGGTGGCATTGCTGGTCAAAGCCTATGTTCACATGGCCAGAAGCTTTAAGGGCCTACTCGGTGTCTGCAAGCGTTACATCAGAGGGCTTGCATGACACTCACTGGCTCCCCATGGGCACCGAGTGTGACAGTCACAAAGATGGTGTTAGAGTACAAAGAGGCAGGGTAAGATGGCGTATGTATCACCAGCAACTGTTCCAATATCCAATCCCATGTGCAAGCTGCCAAGATTCCACTCGCTATTGAGGGAGGTGGGGGCAATGCATCTGCAGCATGGGAAAGTGCATGTGCTGCACTGGCCAGGTTTGGGGCATCCATGACTAGGGACATGACATTATATGTGAGTACAGGCATGGAACTAGGTTCAGTGTGCACTGCTGAGAGCTGTGTAGGGGGATACTGTCTATGTGTATCTGACAGACGTAGCCTACTGTGGGCCATCATGCACTCTCAGCCTGACTCTGGCCCACTTTTCACTGTGCCTCTCATTGCATGAGCTGTCCCCAGGTCCAAGATAAAAGGGTAGATAATGAGGATCAGAGGATTCTGGGTATCTCCAAAAATGGAGCGGTTTGCACAGGATGTATGTGTGTTAGATGTTAGGTCAATGGCTGAGCCATCAGTGTGGGTCTGCCATGGGCATGGCCTGGGTGCACACATCTGTTCATGATGAGAGGCCACTCTCACTCAAACCGAGCTGTGACCATGTCACAACTATGTATGCACATAATGCTATATACTGTAGGATCAAGCTGTAGTGATATGTGGGCTGTTTCTTTGATGGCAGTCCAGTCACTAGACATGCTGCTGGTTGTCCATGATGTTTGTAGAAAGCCACTGTGTTCATGGTGGCTATGTGCAAATGTGGCATTGATGACTAGCAGACTGAACACAGATGATATGTGAATGGCTGACCCGGGAAATTGCTGCCCAACATTTGCAGGCTACCTGAGATTGATCTAGTTGATTGGAATTCCCAGACAGTGAGGCTAGCAGCTGTTCTTGAGCTGTTGGTAACCTGCTGGTAACTATGATCTTGGCAGGCCCTTCTCCTTGGTGTTATAACCCCCACCTCCTACCTAGGCAATCCTCACTGCATCTGGGTTCCTTGGCAACAACTGCTGCAACCTTAGGGACCAACATGAAACGTTAGAGGAGCATCCCTGGCCAACAGGAGCAGGACACAAGGCCCAGATCAAACAGGCCATTCCAGCATGCTGTAATTGTACAGAATACTAACTGACTAGCATCACACACTGGCAGGTATAGAGATATGCTCCAGAACCTGTAGAGTCCATCTATTGCAGGGCTTGCTCTGGGGACCAGATGATGTGTGCCCTCCCTCACAATTAGGGTGCTGCAAAAACATGTCATTTGCACATATTGCAACTTTCATGTGCAGGAAGCACACATTGTCCTTGCATATTACAGTGCTGATGTGATGGATTGATCCATTCTCCATATGGCCATCAGTTGCATATATGTATTCAGATCGTGTGGTGCAAGATGGGTAATTGGGTGGCTAACTGATACCGGTGCCCAGGACCCCAATTGTAGCCATAGCAGTGACTGTGATCACTGGAGCATTGCCCAGTACCTGCTTGTCTTCTTTGATGGTGGGACACGTGCCTGGCCCCCGAGGAGGGCAGGATGGTCAGTGATGGATCGCAGGGGTCATGAATGTGGTTGAATTAAGTGTATGTGCAGGTGTATCTATCTTGCAGTGTACAGCAGGGGACAAGGGACTGCATGCCTTGCACGTGTGCTGCCTCAGGGATTAGTGCCACACTGCAGTGCAGCAGACCTCTGTGTGCGACTGTGATTTGGCGTTGGAGGTACAGTAGAGGGACGGGTATCTTGACCTCATATGTGGCTTGACCTTTCGACAAGATATGTATTCTGCAGCTGTGTTTCTGTTATTCAGCTAGTGTACCAAGTGTGCAGTGCAGTGTGTATTGCATGTGTGCTGCTGTAGGCAGGCCTTAGGTGTGGTATACCACTGTTGCAGACTGTGCCAGACATGGTGTTTCATGTCCTGGGTTTTGCCCATTGCAGGCAGGGACCTGCAGTCTCTGATTCTAGGCAGTGGTATGGAGAAGAGTGTGGAGCTGTAGCCTAATTGTTAGAGCACTGGCTTGTTAAACAACAGACCAGCATTTGACTCCCACTTGTTCTCATTGTGGCAGTGGGAAACTCACTTCAATATACTGCCAGAAACAGTCCAGGGTCTGCATTGACTGGAGGACACATGTTCGTATATTTTCTTATGTGTTACAATAGCACATTGGGTCTGCAAATGTGCACATTGCAATCATGCCCATCTGACAGCATGATTTTATTGGCTCTTTTATAGCCCATTGCAAAGAGTCAGACATGTTCACCCTGCAGATGTATGACACATGATTGTACATGACTGAAATATTTCATCATAACTGTGACTGAACATCTTTGGCTCCATCACATGTATGCAGTATATGCAGGCACATCCCACTCCTGGGATGGCCACCTGCAGGGATCATAACATGTCCCTGCTTGCTCCAGATGGGCAATATGCGAGACACTTGCCCAGTTGTTATATGCACATGTGTCAGGATTTTATGGTAGAAAAGTTGACAAAGCTGTGATACCCACATAGCTGGTATTGGGACTTTCCCATGGCACAGCTACACTATTTTCACACATACTACAACTGCATTTGTGCTGTCACATCAAGTATATTGGGGCAGCAAGACCATACAACATTCTCATCTACTGCCATCTATCCTTCAGCCCATCCATTGGCATATAACCGTTATGTACAGTCATGTATTCTCATGCCAGCTGCTAAACCATGGCCGACACAGGAACAGTTTCATCATTTGGATGTATCACTCAGACCTCTCCTGTGAATGATCTGCATGTCACCACTCCTGCTTGGTCATCCTTTTGATGCCCACATCTTGACGATTCTGGCTCTGCCAGGGGACACTTCTTCACAATCCAATGCCACACACTGACATTACTCCCTAAACAAGAGCAGAGTGAAAAACTCCAAAATATGAGCGAGCGCATGAAAATGGTTATGTTTTTGTCGGAAGATCAGCCATGAGGTTAAAAGCCTCTCGAAGCTGTTACTTCCATTTTACTCAATTTTATTTAAAGTTTGCTGAAATAAGCTCACATCGGAGCCTTAAAAGAAGGTGAAAAAAGCACCACAACTTGGTGCCACCTACATCAAAGACATAAATAAACTTGTATGTGTGTAGATTCCAAGTTGAAAGCTTCACTTATCTCAACCGCTCTCTCCTCACGTTCTGTTCAATCTCACATGAAGTGGACTATGGCAGCAGATGTCAAAACGTCCTCCTTAAACTTCAAAAAAGACGAACAGCAGCAGCAGCAAAAAAGAGCAGTTACCAAAGAAGTACACAGCACTGCGTTTCGGGCAAATATATACTCCATGCCCTGTTTCAACGCTTGAGTAAACTGCCAGAAAATGAAATCATCTCTCCAGCCACTCCACCACTTCGAGACGCCAGCGAATGCTCATTGATGATCAGCTCTTTTTTGCTGCTGCTGCTGTTCATCTTTTTTGAAGTTTAAGGAGGACATTTTGACATCTGCTGCCATAGTCCGGTTCATGTGAGATTGAACAGAACGTGAGGAGACAGAGGTTGAGATAAGTGAAGCTTTCAACTTGGAATCTACACACATACAAGTTTATTTATGTCTTTGTTGTAGGTGGCACCAAGTTGTGGTGCTTTTTTCACCTTCGTTTAAGGCTCCGATGTGAGCTTATTTAAGCAAACTTTAAATAAATTTGAGTAAAATGGAAGTAACGGCTTCGAGAGGCTTTTAACCTCATGGCTGATCTTCCGACAAAAACATAACCATTTTCATGCGCTCGCTCATATTTTGGAGTTTTTCGCTCTGCTCTTGTTTAGGGATTATTGTGTTGAGTGATTGATTGTTATTTTGTAGGTTTGGTTTACACACTGACATTATAGCATATTACTTGGGCACCCCTCACTGATACAGTACAGCTGCCTCCCACATGCTCATCCCACTTACTGACTGGATGTTTCTATCAGGTCCCTCAGTTCCTATCTTTCCTTCCATCCATCACCTCAAATGTGACTTTCACAGGGGCTCCCTTATCCTACATTAAGATGACTGCGATTTTCTGGTGTTAAGATGCACATTTGACACCTTAATGCTCGATGTCCTGTTAGCACCCGATAAGTGGAGCCAAGTGCCCTTACCGCCGGAATGCCTACTGCCCTCCCCGGACTTTACCACACAATGACACCCTTACCACTGCCGTTGCCACTTGCTAGCTGGTGTGCCCTTAACGCTCTTTAATAAACATACCCCTAAGACTTTTATTGAGAATTTTGAAATATACAGTTCCACTTAGCAAAAGCAAACCATATAGATAAACACAAATTGACAATATAATCAAATAATCAGGTCAAGAACACATCATGGGGAACTGATGTCATTCAAAAACGAAAAGAAAACATTCAAGTAAATAGGCCAAAAAAAAAAAGACACATACGGAGAAACTTAATTCCATGAACCCTAAACCAACTCTCCACTACTTCTTCCTATCAAGCAGAAATTTCTCCAAGTGGGAAACAGTCTGGAATACAAAGGTATCCCCTTAGAGAGTAATAATACATTTACAAGGAAATTGTAAATAACAGCTGGCTCCAAGGGCTAATATCCAAGCCTTTAATCCAAGAACTACTTCCTATGAAGCTGCGTACTGTATGTCACGTCTGGAAAAACATTCAGCTTCTGCCCATAGAACTGAACATCTTTATGCCTAAGATAAACATAAAGGATTTTTACTTTAACAGCTTCAGAAAAGAAAGTTACCAAAATTGTATCACGTTTAGAAATAGTATCAGTTGAATCTTCCAAAAAGTTGTAAGATTCTGACTCTCAGACAGATGGAGTACATCCAAACCCCCTTCAACAGGGTTAGCCTCCCAAAACTTGTTGCAGACATAATAAGCCTGTATAACCTCGATAACATCAGATACTTTTAGCACTTCAGTAAAGTATTACTTTAAAATAATTTCTGCAGAAAGCAAATGAGTACAAGGAAAATTGAGAAATCTTAGATTCCTGGAGCGGAGAGAATTCTCCAATGCTTCCAGCTTACTATAAATAGTAAGGGAATCTTTTATACGAGCCACATTAATTTGCTGGAAAGCTTGCACTTGAGAATCTAACTGCGCCATGGACTTATCAAGAGAAGACACTTTACTGTCCAAATCTTGCAATTTAACCTCAGTTTGCTGAGAAAAGAAACATAGAGAAAAAACAGTTCAACTTAATTTCAAATCAGTTTTCTTGATAGCCCCCCCACACACACACACACAAGTCCTTCAGAGTAACTACCCCCTCCAGGGGCGTGTCTGGGGACTTAGGAGACTCCCAAGATACCACTGGCTTGGGAATAGCCACCTGAGAGCTCTCTCCAAATGCCTGACAAGGAGACTCCCCCCCCTGCCCCCAATAAAAATTGATGATAAAGGAGGAAATGGGTGAGGTGGTGGTGTTCGATTTCCGGAGCTGAAAGACACTCCCTCCAGAGAGAATTGATTTGCTGATATTGGCATGACATGGCTGTCCATAGAACCAGCAGTTTTAACTGCTGGTAAAGTGGAAGTCTGTATCTTCTTCCCACCTTTATTCTTCCCATATAATTATTACTCGCTACAGAAGGCAAAGCAAACAATTTGAGAGAGACACAGAAGAAAACCCCTCCGCTGGTGTCCACCAGTGCTCCAAAGGGGCTGCAAAGGGGTGTGACCTGTCTCTTTGGACATGCCCTTTGGGCCACGCCTGACAGCCGTGAGTACGAGGCAGCAGTTCTTATCCTTCTGGGGGGGGGGGGGGGAGTCTTCCACAGACATCAGCAGGTTACCCCCTCGATGCATGCCTAGATCTTCAGCGCTGAATCCCAAAACAGGATGGCAGTGGCAGCAGCAGCAACGCAAGACTCCCATGGGCCAATGGACAAGCCCCTGAACTCATCCAATGCTCCAGACAACAGTCCCAGCCAGCAAACTGTGGCAGCAGTTCTTATCCTTCTGGAGGGTCTCACACTGACGTCAGTGGGTTGTCCCCTCGTTGCCTGCCTGGTTCTTCTGCGTTGGACTCTTGAACAGGACGGCACTGGCAGCAGCAACAAACACTCCCATGGGCCGGTGGACAGGCCCTGAACTCCTCCAGTGCCCCAGACAACAGTCCCCACAACTAAGATTTTTAAAATGACCCTCTTTGTCTATACTGGGAGACTATTCCATGTATCTACCACTCTTTCTGTAAAGAAATATCTCCACAAATTACTCCTGAGTCTATCTTCTTTCATCTTTTTTATATGCCCCCTTGTTGCAGAGCTTTCTTTAAATTGAAAGAGGCTCTCCTCCTGTGCATTTATGCCACAGATGTATTTAAATATCTCTATCATATCTCCCCTTTCCCATCTTTCTTCGATATTGAGACCATTCTGTCCCCATATGCCTTATGGCTAAGTCCACTGACCATTTTGGTAGCCACCCTCTGCACCAACTCCATCCTGTTTATATCCTTTTGAAGGCATGGTCTCCAGATTTGCACACAATACCCTAAATTAGGTTTCACCAAAGATTTATACAGAGGCACTATCACCTCCTTCTTCCTGCTGGACATTCCTCTTTGTATCATTTTGGCTTTCACCATCGCCTTTTCTACATATTTAGCCACCGTAAGATCATCAGAAACAATCACATAAGAAATGCCATACAGAATTAGACCAAGGTCCATCAAGCCCAGTATCCTGTTTCCAGCAGTGGCCAATCCAGGTCACAAGTACCTAGGAGGTTCCCAAAAAGAAACACAGGTTCCATAATGCTTGTGTTGGGGCCAAGCAGTGGATTACCAGGGTCCTCTTTAATAATGGTTCCTGAGCGGGTGTCCAGTTTAGTCCTCCACATCCGGGTAGTGCACCTCCTCCTGCAGCAAGGAGACTGGACCAATCAACTCTTTAGTACTGTAGCCTGCTTACTGCTGGAACTCCCATCAGCCCTCCAGTGTGTCCAGTCTCCTTGCAGCAGGAGGTGGTGTGAGCCTGGGGCTAGGCTCACTTCTAGTTTTATTAACTGTTTCTTTTACCTATCTAGTTTGGTTTCTTTTCCCTACTGTTTATTTGCTTTGTCTGTGCTCCTTTAAAAAAAATAAAGTCAGAGAGACACGGGGATTCCCGCGGTGGAGAGACTGAACGGCACTGCTCTTCTCCCCCGGTTCCCTTCTAGCGGTTCAGTATCAACAGTCTGTTGTGATCGCTCTCCCAGGACTATTCGGGGGCAGGATCTGTGTGCTCGCGGGCTTCACGGGAGCATATTGCCCTGAGCACGACGCCAAGCAGACCGTCTGCGGTCCGGCGCTTTAACTGCCCTTCAGCGCACCGGCTCTCTGCTCTGCTCCGTTCCCGCTGAGCGGCAGTACGAGTCTTTTGCTTTTAGCGCTTTGCCTGGTAAGTGTCTCCGTTCCGAGTTTAAGGGGGGCTTTGGTCTCGTCGGCCCTTTTCTTTTCTTTTCTTTTCTTTGATTTTCATTTTTTGGTGCTCTTTTTTTCTTCAGCACGCCTCGATCGCGGCGGCCATTTTGGGTTGCATTTTTAGGCGGTAACGGACTTTGCTGGCTGCCCATCTTGTTAATTTGGTAACGTTTTGCTTCCCAATCCACTTTGGGCAGTTGCTGGGTGCTTGTTTTTGCTAACAGATTACAAAAAAAAAAAAAAAGATTAAGCCCGCGGGCTCAGTGCTAGGGCTGGGCAGTGTGGTGATCACTGCCTTGGTCCTTGGTTGTCTCAGTGTGCGCTGCCTTTTTCAGGGTGTCTTTTCCTGAGCCACGAAACGTGTTGGCTGTGCTTCATGTCCGCCAAACCGCAGTGTGTGGTCTGCGGTTCGCGTAGGCGGTCCGTGTCTGCTACTGGTTTCTGCTCCAGCTGCGCTACAGTCTCCTCTGTGATGGATCATCAGGGGGAATCCTGTTCTCAGGCAGAGCACTTGGCATCTGCGTTGTCTGCTGACAGTGATATTTCTCCGGGGTCTCTGTTGCCGCCTGTTTCTACTGGCTCTCATGGTCCGGGGTCGGGAGTCTCAGTAGATCTAGGTGACGCTTCTTCTGCCCTGACGCATTTTTCTCCGGATTTCGTGCTGATTATGCATCAGGCGTTCAAATTGGGGCAGTTGGGCAAATGGCCTGAGTCCTCCCCCTCAGCTCCGGTGCCTCTGCCGGCTGCCTCGGTCCGGCCGGAACCGGCCTCCAAGTCGGCTAAGAGGTCGCGCTCTGTAGACTTAGTACAGGAGGATTTCGAGGTGCACGACCTGGAGGTGGATGCTGATCTTGAGGGCAGTATAGATGACCTTGAAGAGGGGGAAATTCCGGACCCTGAAGATCAGGCTAGGATTGTTCGGGTGTTTCGTAGGGAGGAATTGGTTCCTCTTATCACGGAAGCACTTCAGACGCTCAATCTATCGGCGCCGGCTCCGGGGGAGACCGATGTGTTGGAGGATCCTCTTATTCAGGCAGTTTGAGACTCTCAAGTGGTCTTTCCTGTACACAGGGTTGTGGCTCAGATGATACAGACCGAGTGGGACCACCCGGACGCTGGCTTGAAAGGAATCAGGATGATGCATCGTCTCTATCCTTTGGCGGATGTAGATAAAGAGAAATTTAAGTCGCCTCGGGTTGACGCAGCAGTATCTGCAGTGATGAAAATGACAACAATCCCGGTGGAAGGCAGTGCTGCCTTGAAGGATATTCAGGACAAGAAAGTGGACGGTTTATTGAAGCAGGCATTTGAAACCAATGCCTTGTCGCTACAGGCTTCTATCTGTGCGGCCTGGATAGCTAGAGCCTCTTTGCGATGGGCCAGCGCTTGCGTCAGAGTTCTTCCTTGGACCAGCAAGCGTTGCTCGAGGTCACGCGCTTGGAGTCGGGTTCCGCTTACCTGGCGGATGTCCATTATGATTTGATCCGTACGATGGCAAATAGTATGGCTTCGTTGGTGGTTGCGCGCAGATCCCTTTGGTTGCGTAACTGGGCCGCCGATCCTTCATCCAAATCTCATCTCAGCAGGCTTCCCTTTAAGGGCAAGTTGCTATTCGGAGAAGACTTGGATAAGTTGGTGAAAGACTTGGGGGAGTCTAAAGGTGGAAGGCTTCCAGAGGACAAGCCCAAGTCGGTTAGAGGCTTTCTAGCGCTTCGGGGTCCGTTTCGGGACTTTCGGAGGTTTCGGTCGACCCACCTTTGGAATTCCCAGCGAGGCAGGTTTGCGTCTAGGACTCAGTCCTTTCATGGTTTCCGGGGCGCTGGCAGAGGATTTTCGATCGCTTCCTCCGGTGCGTCCTCCTTTAGTCGCAAGCCGCAATGAAATAAGGCAGGCTCCGGAGGGGGTTCAGGTTATCGGCGGTCGTCTTCAGAACTTTCTTCCCTCTTGGGCCCACATTACTTCGGACCGTTGGGTCCTCGAAATTGTCAGAGACGGTTATGCGTTGGAATTTGCCATCCCTCCGAGAGATTCCTTTGTCCTGTCTCCCTGCAGGGGGCCGCAGAAGGAACTAGCCATTCGTGTAACTTTGGAGCGTCTATTGGCGCTGGGTGACGTCGTTCCTGTTCCGGCGGACGAGCGCGGCCTCGGTCGTTACTCCATTTATTTCGTGGTGCCAAAGATCTCGATCTCAAGGGCGTGAACCGCTGTCTAAGGGTGCCTCATTTCAGGATGGAGACTCTCCGCTCCGTCATCGTTGCCGTGCGACAGGGGGAGTATTTGACTTCTCTAGACCTCTCCGAGGCTTATCTGCATATTCCCATCCGGACCGCACATCAGAAGTTTCTCCGATTCGCGTTTCCCTGGGGTCACTTTCAGTTCCAAGCTCTGCCTTTCGGCCTGGCCACAGCGCCTCGCATTTTCACCAAGGTGATGGTGGTAGTCACGGCGGCCTTGCGCAAAGAGGGACTTCTGGTCCACCCCTATCTCGACGATTGGTTGATAAGAGCAAAGTCCGCGGAGGAGAGCTTGCAGGCCACGGACAAGGTCGTGCGTCTTCTGCAGAGTCTCGGCTGGGTGATCAATGTGCCAAAGAGCCAACTGGTGCCGACTCAGCATCTCGAATATCTGGGTGTTTGCTTCGATACGTCCGCGGGGGTGGTGTCTCTGCCGGATCGCCGAGCACAAGGCTTGCGCCAGCTGGTGCGTGTTTTCCTGGCGAACCCCGCTCCGTCGGCCTGGTGGTATCTCCGATTGTTGGGTACCATGGCTTCGACTCTGGAAGTGGTTCCGTGGGCCCGGTTCCATATGCGGCCTCTCCAGCGTGCTCTGTTACGTCGTTGGTGCAATCAGTCGGATTCTCTCAATCGCCAGTTGTTGTGTCCCCGCCGGGTTCGGATGGCGTTACAATGGTGGCTGTGCCCGCTGTCGCTTCGCACGGGAGCTCCCTTGGAACAACCAATCTGGTTACCAGTCATCATGGATGCGAGTCTCTCTGGCTGGGGAGCCCACTGTCAGGGACGTTTTGCACAGGGGACTTGGTCTCAGCAGGAGGCTCGGTGGTCGATCAACCGTCTCGAGCTGCGAGCGGTACGACTGGCGCTACAAGCTTTCGAGTCGTCGGTGCGGAGTCGAGCGGTTCGTGTTCTGTCGGACAACGCGACGGCGGTGGCGTACGTCAACCGGCAGGGCGGCACAGGAAGCGTTGCCCTGGAAGTCGAGGCGGATGCGCTGTTCATTTGGGTGGAGAAGCTTCTCCTGGCCATCTCGGCAGCGCATATCGCCGGAACAGACAATGTCATGGCGGATTTTCTGAGTCGCGTGCGCGTAGACGCCGGAGAGTGGGAGTTGCACCCGCAGATTTTTGCTCAAATAGTTCGCCGGTGGGTCCGCCCATCATGGATCTAATGGCGACTTTCCAATCGGCAAAGACGAGTCGTTTCTTCAGCAGGCGGCGAGAGCGCATGTCCGAGGGCATCGATGCGCTTCTCCAACCGTGGCCCGAGTTCGAGCTTCTGTATGTCTTCCCGCCGTGGGCTCTGATCGGAAGAATAGTTCAACGCATCAAAGCCCACCGTGGAAAGGTCTTGTTGGTGGCGCCGGATTGGCCCCGTCGGCCTTTGTACGCAGATCTGGTGCGGTTGCTCGACGGCATGCCTTGGCGGTTTCCTCCCCTAGTGTATCTTCTAGTGCAGGGGCCTCTACGCATGCCTCAGGTGGATCGGTTCTCGCTTACGGTATGGCCATTGAAAGGGCTCGGTTGAGAAGGAAAGGGTACTCCCCGGCGGTTATTTCCACACTGCTGCGCATGCGGAAGTCTTCTACATCCCTTACTTATGTTCGTGTTTGGCGAATCTTTGAGGATTGGTGTTCCCGGCATGCCGTCCGGGCTGCAACTTCTTCAGTAGCGGTCATCCTTAGTTTTTTACAGGACGGGTTTGACAAGGGCCTGGCCGCGAGTTCTTTGAAGGTTCAGGTTGCGGCTCTGGTGTGCTATCGGGGCAAGATTCAGGACGTACCTCTTGCAACGCATGTGGACATTCGGCGGTTTCTGAAGGCTGTGTTCCGGTTACGCCCCTCTCTCAGGGTTACCTTACCGCCCTGGGATTTGAACCTGGTGCTGCAGGCCTTGACTCGGGAGCCTTTTTAACCCCTCCGCCATGCCTCGGTTAAGGATTTGACGTTGAAGACGGTCTTTCTCGTTGCCGTTTGCTCGGCGCGTCGTATCTCCGAACTTCAGGCGCTTTCTTGTAGAGCTCCCTTTTTATCCCTTCTTCGAGATCGGGTGATTTTGCGGACAGTTCCCTCCTTTCTGCCTAAAGTAGTGTCTCCTTTTCACGTGAATCAGTCAGTGGTGTTGCCAGTTTTTTCTCCGGGGATGTCTACGGAGTCCGACTCCGCCCTCCATAAGCTAGATGTGCGACGGGCTCTACGTCAGTATCTGAAAGTGTCTGCGGCTTTTCGGAAGTCGGATCGTTTGTTCGTGCTGTTTGGTGGAGCGCGAAAAGGGGAGGCGGCGGCTAAGGCCTCCATTTCTCGGTGGATTAAGGAAGCTATTGCGTCGGCATATCTTCTGCAGAGGAAAGATGTTCCCTTGGGGTTGCGAGCTCATTCCACTAGAGCGCAAGCCACGTCTTGGGCGGAGCGTAGCCTGGTTCCGCCGCTGGAGATTTGCAGGGCGGCGACGTGGTCCTCTCTCCATGCCTTTAGTAAGCATTACCGTTTGGATGTGGCGGTGGCTCGGGATACTAGTTTTGGGTCGGCAGTCTTGCGTGCCGCGTGCCAAGATCCCCCCCGCTGTTAACTGCTCTGGTACATCCCGGATGTGGAGGACTAAACTGGACACCCGCTCAGGAAATAGAAATTACACTTACCTGGTAATTGAAGTTCCTGGAGGGTCCAGTTTAGTCCTCATTCCCGCCCGGATATTGCTGTATTTACTGTGTCTGGGCAGCGCGCTATGTCCGTTCTAGGCTACTGTCGGTTACTTTTCGATTTTTTTCGAAGATTACCATTGAAGAGTACTAGAAAAAAAAATAAAAACCAGAAAAGATCACCCTTGGGATAGCGCCCCGTGGGTTTTCGTTCCTTCGAGTTTGTTCTCGGTGTTGTTCTTCTTCAGCTTACTGTGCTGACTGCCGGTTTTCGGGACCGGGAACTGAAGCAAGGTTCAGAGTTTCAGCTCTCTCGTTTGGGGAGGGGGTCCTGTAACTCATTTAGGGGTAATTTTGCGGTTCTTTATCTTTTCTTTAATCTGTACTTTCTTGAGTCTGCTTTGTTACTAGTTCACTGGAGGGCTGATGGGAGTTCCAGCAGTAAGCAGGCTACAGTACTAAAGAGTTGATTGGTCCAGTCTCCTTGCTGCAGGAGGAGGTGCACTACCCGGATGTAGAGGACTAAACTGGACCCTCCAGGAACTTCAATTACCAGGTAAGTGTAATTTCTATTTTATGGACCTTTCCTTCAGGAACTTCTCCAAACCTTTTTTAAACCCAGCTACACTAACAACTTTTACTACATCCTCCGGTAACTAATTCCAGAGTTTGTTTACACATTGAGTGAAAAAATATTTTCTCTTATTAGTCTTAAACGGATTACACTGTAGTTTCATTGCATGCCCCCTAATCTTTCTATTTTTTGATGGCGTAAAGAATTGATCTACGTTTACCCATTCCACTCCATTCATTAATTTATAGAGCTCTATTCCATCTCACCTCAGCCGTCTCTATTCCAGGTTGAAAAGCCTTAACCTTTTAAGTTTCTCCTCATAGGGGTGTCCTTCCATCCCCTTTACCATTTTGGTGGCTCTTCTCTATATCTTTTCTAATACCACTATATCCTTTTTAAGATACAGCAACCAAAACTGCACACAATATTCAAGGTGTGATCGCAATATAGAATGAGGCATTTTAAATCCATTGTTTTATATTCCATTCCTTTCCTTATGATTCCTAGCTTTTTATTTTCGTTCTTGGCTGCTGCTGCACACTGGGCAGAGGGTTTCAACGTATTATCCATGATGATGCCTAAATCTTTTTCTGGGTGGTGTTTCCTAATGTGGAATCTTGCATTGTGTAACCATAGATTGGGCTGTTCTTTCCTAGATCCATAACTATGCACTTGTCCACATTAAATTTCATCTGCCATTTGAACATCCAGTCTTCCAATTTATCAAGGTCCTCTTGCAATTTTTCACAATCCTCTTGGGTTTTAACAACTTTGAATAATTTTGTGTCATCTGCAGATTTGATTAACTCACTCATTATTCCCATTTCCATGTCATTTACAAATATTTTAAAAAGCAGCGGACCCAGCACAAATCCCTGCGGTACTCCACTGTTCATCGTTCACCATTGGGATAATTGGCCATTCAGCCCTACCCTCTGCTTTCTATCTTTTAACCAGTTCCTGATCCACAATAGTACACTGCCTCCTATCCCATGACTTTTTAACTTCGCCAAGAGTCTCTCATGAGGGACCTTGTCAAAGGCTTTCTGAAAATCCAGATACACTATGTTGACCGGTTCATCTTTGTCTATCTGTTTAGTCACACCTTCAAAAGAAATATAACAAATTAATAAGACAAGCCCTTCCTTGGCAAAGCCATGTTGGCTTTCTCCCATTAAACGCTGACTATCTACATGTTCAGTAATTTTGTTCTTTATAAATTTTTCTACCATTTTGCCCAGTTCTGATGTCAGGCTCACCGGCCTGTAGTTTACAAGGATCACCCTTGGAACCCTTTTTAAAAATTGACATTACATTGGGCATTCGCCAGTCCTCAGGTACTACAGATGATTTTAATTGATAGTTCAAATATTACAAATAGTAGGTCTGCAATCTCATATTTCAGTTCTTTCAACACCCTCGAGTGTATACCATCCTGTCCAGGTAATTTGCTACTCTATCAAATAGCTATAATATATCTTCTCGGTTAATCAATATTTTTTTCAGTTCTTCTGATGCATCACCTTTAAATACCATTCAGTCATGGGTAACTTTCCTACATCTTCTTCAGTAAAGACCAAAGCAAAGCATTCAGTCTCTCCACTATGGCCTTGTCCTCTCTTAGTGTCCCTTTTACCCCTCAATCATCTAATGGTCCCCCTAGGTCCCGCATCTAATGGCCCCCCTCTCTTCTTTCATGGACAGAAGCACTTCGCCCCTATAGTGTACCGCTCCCTTGGATTTTTGCAGCCCAAAAGCATGACTCTGTATTTTTTAACATTAAATCTCAGCTGCGAAAGTCTTGACCGTTCTTCAAGCTTAAGATCCCTCTTCATGTTATCTACACCTTCCTGGGTGTCTACTCTATTGCAGATTTTGGTATCATCTGCAAAGAGGCAAACCTTATCTGATAGTCCTTCTGCAGTATCACTTACAAAAAATGTTAAAAACAATTGAACCAAGGATAGATCCCTGTGGCACACCACTGGTAATATCTTTCTCAGAGTGAGGGCCATTTATCTGTACCCTTTGTTGCCTCCTACTCAACCAATTTCTAACCCAGTCAGTCACTTTAGGGTCCATTCCTAGGGTACACAATTTATAAGTCGCCTGTGCGAAACATTGTCAAACGCTTTACTGAAATCTAAGTGCCCCACATCTAGAAGTCTCCCTCGGTCCAACTCTCTGGTTACCCAGTCAAAGAAATAAATGAGATTTGTCTGACAAGACCTGCCTCTCATAAAACCATGCTGCCTTGAATCTTGCAATCCACTGGATTCCAGAAACTTCACTGTTTTAGCAGTCTTTCAATTAGTTTACTCATAGATCAGACTAACTGGCCTGTAATTCCCAACCTCATCCTTAGTTACGCTTTTGTGTTAAGGGTCCACGTGTGCCTTTCTTGAATCTTCTGGGACCACGTGAGACTCTAAAGAAGCATTGAAAAGGTTAGACGGTGAAGTCACTAGAATTTCCCTAAGTTCCTTCAGTATTCTCGGATGTAAATCTTTCAGTCCCATTGCTTTGTCTACTTTTAGTTTAGCTAACTCCTTGCAAACAAATCGTTCAGGATCTGACTCACTTCTGTTCCTATTTGTAGTTGTTTTCTGAGATCCTGCTCCTGGCCTTTCATCTGTGAACACATAACAGAAATATTTGTTAAGCAATTATGCTTTATCCTCATCAGCTACTACATATTCCTTCCTTTCACACTTCTGTTTGACAATACCACTTTTGCACTGTCCCCTGGTTTGACAAGCCGGTGTTCCATTCACGCCACTGAATCATTTCCATTTGAAAATAGTGCATCTCCTTGTTGAAACTTCACCTTTGCTTCTCCCCCAGTGATTCTGCTGGTTTCATGCTTGAACTCCTGCAGCTTAGACTGAGCACACTCCAGCAATGAGACTGTGATGAAGAATTCTTCAGATTAACTAGAAGAAAGAAAATGTGATTTTGTGGCTTAAAGGTAAGTATTGTAAATTGACTTTTTCAGCTGTATTGGTAGTGCTTCTGATTTATGGTTATAACCAGAAAACTCCTATAAAAAACCCTTGAAGAACAATTTGAAGTTCCTGGTTATAAGCGGAAACCCTGAAAAATCGCCCTTTGTGGGACAGGCTGATATTGTCGCCTGGGAGCTTCCATCACAGCTGGATGATGTCATTGGAGTGTGCTGCTGCTGCTGCAGTGTTCCATGGCAGTGGCTGGAACTTGTGTCTTTTCTCCTGACACTCTCTGCTGCTTCACCGGCACTGCCAGAGGGTTTACAGTACGAGAACAGGCACTTCCTGTATTCTCACGAGAATCAGGAAGTGCCTGTGTTTGTATTTCAAATCCTCTAGGAATGCTGGGAACAGAAATGGTGAACAGACACAGAGCCATGGGAGGAAAGGCACAGGCTCCCATAGCTCTGTGGCAAGTAGGAGGAGGGGCTGGAGCTGGGAGAAGGCGGGGGGGGGGGCTGATTCAGGGGCTGGAGGAAGGTAAAGGAGCAAATTATATGTGCTCTTCTTTAAAGGTCAGATATACTAATCATGGGGTATAAATTTGTAAATAGTCAAAATAAATTTGCAGGGTGTTATTGGGTGGGGGGGGGGGGGGGGGTTGCTAAGTCTCTGGCCTTGTAATGAAACAGAAAGCTACGGGCACACTGCAATTCCGGTGGTCTGAATGATGTTGCTGCAGTTTCATTTTGATACAAGATAAAACTAAACCACACAGAGATCATTCGGACCACTGGAACTGCAGTGAGCCCGTAGTTTTCTGTTTCGTTACAAGGCCAGAGACTTAGCAGCCCCCCTCATAAATACCTAACTTACACCAATTTCCAAATCAAACTTATACATGTAAGTTTTGCTTAAAAAATTATCTCAATTCAACATCTGCACTAAATTACATCTGCTGCTTTGGGGGATAATTTTGCTGAGACAATTTACGTGCATAATTTTCTAAAATTGAAAAGTCTGTGCGTAACCTTAGGCCTACCCAGACTTTGCCCTCTGGAACACTTGTGCTACGCACATGAAATTGAGCACATAATAGGTGGGTGGTTTTCAAAGGGGCCAGTGCTGCGGTTAAAACAGACAGAATTCTTTTGGAAATGATCTTTTCTATGTCTTTGGGTGCACTGCCTGGTACATCTGGTCCCAAATAGCTTCCCAGCAGAGGGTGCTACTAATTCTCACTATGGCCAGTCTGTGGTCTAATGCTTACAGGATTTTATAAACATGCCTGGTCCTGAGGGGTTTTAATATTCATTTAACATCTGCTAAGTGTAAAGTGAAAGTTTATAAAGGCCTCTGATAAGAGGAATTTCATTCCCTAGACTTTGCTTTAGGAAAAACATGTAACTTCATAATCTAACCGATGAGCCATAAATTTATAAAAGCCTTCTATTGAAAACCCTGCCTATGAAATTCACTTTTAAAATGATGACGAATCTTTAAAATCAATGTGGTATTTTGTAGATTAACTGCATATGTAGATGCCCTTAAATTCTACTTTCTAATATCTCGTCAATGAATACCGGTTATGTTTGAAGAGATTTTTCTTTCAGTTAATGATTTTTGAAGAGCTCCTACATGAATTGTGTGCTGTTTTGTGAATTATGTTCTCAGGTCTCTTTTCTAGTATCAAATTTCAAGCCCATTTGAAGGGAAATGCTCCCATAAAGACCTAGTCTCTCATATTAAATGCATTGTTAACATTGTTAGACTATAAACCAAGCAATTGCATAACCTATATATATGGTTTATCTATGGCAGTCCAGGCATTTCAGTTTAATTACCCAATGCCTTGATATAACGGCCATCGTAAAGAAGATGAAACCATGGAAAGACAATACAATGTTGTTGATTATAGGAAGAACAGTAGGTTCCAGGAAAGAGCTAACTGGGCACTTCTGTAGCCAGTGCCAGTTACATTATGCTGATGAGTTATGGGCATATTTCCCATGGATACAAATTGGGAGAAGCTTTTTGTAAAAGTGCATTTCGGATGGTTAACTTTTAGAGTTCTGCAGGGAAGCAAGGCTGTGCAAACATTCAAGATGGCATGCTGTAAATGTATTTTGAGGTTTTAGGTCAAAGAGTGTGCAATGGTGCAAATCTGTGCATTTTTAAATTGCATGGGCACACACACTTTTTGGAGACTGCCATGAATGGGCTAACCCACCTACCTCCTGCATCTCTCCTGTCTGTCTCATTACTCTGTATATTTTCTGCCCTTGTGGATATATGTAAAGCTTGCAACCATCAAAATGCGGACTTGGAGCCTAAACCAGTTACATTGTAAGTAGGAACTGCTGGAAGACTCTGATTTGATGTACTACTTAATATACCACTAATTGTCCAAAGAATATCAAGTGATTTGTTGCTGTTAATTGCCATCGAGTCAGTGTTGACTCAGGCAATCCTCTGATTAGTTATCTAAAACTGTATTTGCCCTTCATTCAGGTGGCTAATTGTTGATAGAGTGGCATCCATAGCTGCTGTTTACTATATTGATTGATTGCATTTCTGGCCTTCATCGTTTGTGTTGATCTTCAGCCTTGCCAAGCATGATGTCTTTCTCAAATAATCATGACAAGTCCAAAGTATGAAAGACAAAGGGGTATGTTTACTAAACCATCTTAATGTGCGCCTGGCGATAGTGTGCAGGCTGCCATAAAAGGAGTGGGCGTTTCAGTCCTAAAGCAGCAAAACGGGAGTATCGCGCGATAACGCGCGCTGCTGCGCACATTATCGTGCGAAGTGCCGCTAAGCACGGTAATCCTAAGTAGGTGCCCAGACATGCAAACATTGAAACAGAGGTGTAGCACAATGGTTAATACACTGACTGATGATACAGGGGGGTCATGAGTTCGATCCCCCAGTGTGCCTAATACTTAAGGCTGGCTGAGGCATCAGCTTTGACATGTAAGTATTGTTTCCTGCAGCACTTTATTTGTATTTTATTAAGTGCTGCCAGCAAACACACCCTCACGTGCCGTAACCTAAGGTGCTGCAGAAGGCACCCTATAAGGCACTCCATAGGGCACATTATAAAGTGCACTGTCCGCCATGGCACCCTATAATGTCCCCTATAGGGCACCCTATAAGTCGCTCCATAGGATACCGTATAGTGCACCTTATATGGACGGTAACCATAAGGTGCCTCAGAAGGCGCCGTATAGGGCATCCTATAGGGCACCCTATAAAGCGCCCTCTGAGGCACCTTATGGTTACAGTACGCTGAGGGTGTTTTTGCTGGCAGCACTAATGTACATTAAAAATAGATAATGCTTTGGATAGCCCTATCAAATAATCCCACTGTGGGTATGAACACATGACCTCTGGCTCCACAGGCAGTGCAGTAACCAGTGGGCTACAGCTGCTAGCAAGTCCCTGGCTGGCTGCAGAAGGACTGCACGTCACCACACAAACAGTCTGCTGTGATCACCAGGATAGGGTTAGCCCACCCATACCCATGATGCACTGCACATGCAAATCAGCTGTCTATAGACGAACACAAGATGGGGTATGCACCCCCACAGCACCTCGGCCTGGTAGGGGGAACTGACCATGTGTGTTACTGGCACAGAGTAGCTACACACCGTCACATTGTGCGGGTACTGTGCTCACCCTGAGGGTGCGGTGGGGCGCCCAGCACCAGGTCCACAGCACCTTCCATGGCAGAAATAGGCCATGCTGTAGGTCCCCAGCAGTGCTAGTGTGTGAGATAGGTAGTTCCTGCAGACACACTTTGGATACATCTGTATTTCTCAGTCAGGTTTAACCCTTATGGACCCATAGGCAGATTATGTACCACCACCCAACCCACCCTCTGGGGCTGAGGGTGGGAAACAGGGTCTCCCACCAACAGATCCACATTTTACTTCCCTGCAATGGCAGCAGTAGAGGAGAGACCACCAACTGCAGTCCTGCTGGGGAACAGACGCCCTACAGGGCAGTCAATGCAGCTCTGTACACATCTATAAAACAATAGCAGACAGACATTAGGCCCAGAAATACTCAGCTGCACCCCACCACTATCTGATATTCTCCTGCAGCAAGCCTCCAGCCACTTCACCCTGCAAGGTGTTCCAGCAAGACACATACTAGCTGCAGACAGTCTGCTAGCTAGTCCATAGGGCATGTTCCTGGAGGAGATGCATGCACCCAGAACTGGGATGTCAGCATACACACTAAGCAGATAAATCAGTGATTGGGCTCCAAAAGGGAACCCATAAATATCACATGAAAAAAATATTATAGGGCACTATGGGGGAACCTAGCCATGCCGTGGTCACTGCTCAGTCAGGGTGAGAGTGAACTCCCAGCAGGACATGCTGTAGCCACCCTGTCTGTGCAGGTGGTGGCCGGGCACTACAGTGTCCCATCCATTGCCCTATGCCCTGTGCAGATGCATCCTGGCCAGGCCACCCTGTCCGGGCTATACCCATGGTACCTTGCTCCTCATTATGCACATTGGCAGGCCAATACTGGCAACAGTGCTGGCAGTGTGGGCTGTGGAGGGTGTTTGTAGCCACCACACACTGGATAGACAGACACACACTCCCACACCTATGCCAGCATTGTACAACTATAGAGGTGTTTGGCAGCCCTGGCCACTGCTCCAGTCCTAGGCACAGTGCAGGCATGGCTATGGTACGCAATACTGTTGGGGTCACTCCTCAGGGTGGTAAACACTGTCAGACACAAGACCTATAGCACACTCCACAGACATCAAAAAGGTTGCCATGATGCAGCTCAATCAGACAATTGTACTTAACATCAGAATTGCTATCTGCCAGTATTCATAGCAACCTTTTGATAGCTGTGTACCGTATTCCCAGGTTTAGGATGGCATTGCTAAGGTATGCAAGTGCTAGTATTGGGAGATGCACGCAGGGCCCAACATCCTACCTCTCCAGGAGGCTTTGGATAATGGAGCCTGTGGGTGAGGGTATGTCTGCCCCTGTTGGCCGCTGCTTTATGGCAGAGGTTCCCAACTCCAGTCCTGGTGTGCCAAACACTGTTCGGGTTTTCATGCTGTCCCTCATGAATATGCATGAGATACATCTGCATACCATGGGGGCGGCGCATAGAAATGCAGCACAGGCATCTTTATTAGAAGCACCATGGAACCTGAATGGTGTATGGCCCTCCAGGACTGTATTTGGTAGACTCTGCTCTAGGGTATGTGCATGTTTATGGTGTCTGTGTTCTGTAGGGTAAAATGTAGGTGTCTTGGGCATGTTTACGTCATCTGCAATAAAGGTTCTGTCTGTATTAGCACGTTTTAGTAGTGGGTAAAATATGGGGACTGGGTTGGCAGGAACCACAGCTGGGACTTGAACCTGTGCTCTTCTGCTTCTGAACACACTGGCTGTGTGCACTGCACCACTGTGTTGCCACAGAGACAGTGCATTCCTTGCTGATGCCATGACTGTTCGTCAGACAGGGCCTGTCTGTTGCAGTGCCATGGCACCCACCTACACAGGGCTAGGCCACGGTCTGCTCTGGGCAGCTGCCACTGCCCCCTCCACCACCAGTATCCCTCTGCCACCATGCTGACATGCCCTTCTGCTGGTGGTACTGGTGGAGCGCAGTCTCAGGCCATCCAGTGTGCGTGTAGGTGGCTGCCTATGGTGCGGGTTCTGGGGTAGGGGTGCCTGCATAGCTGTCCACGCTTCCCCCCAGCACCGCCTGCCAATGTCCCATGCCATTCGGGGTACCTGCTGGGTACTATCCCCTGTGACACCGTGGGAAGCACACTTTTGCCCATGTTGGGCCCTCAGCAGTTGCTGTCTGGCTGCTCTACTGTTTCAGCATTCCTATGGGCCAGCTAGGCATCACCCTAGTCCGCACTGTGGGCCAGCTGCACCGCCGCATTTGCCGCCTGAGTCCCTCTGTGTCCCCTTTTCCAGCATCTGTCCAGTTTCCCATTCCGACATGCCCGCCCTACTGTTGCAGAACATGTGCATGCCATAGGAAACCTGGCCAATGGGGTCGGAAACCCTGCGCACGCAATTTCACTGTGGGCTCATTCACCTTGTAGGGGGACGGAGCATAGACCCTTCCAAAATTCATATATTTTTTTTGGAGCTTTCTTGGGAGTGTTTTTTGATGTTTCCCACTGATATCACTATTGCCCAGCTTGGTTATGTTTTTTTTACATTTACTTCTGTTCATTTTCAATGTTTATTTGCCCTTTTGTTCCGTGCACATGTATCACACTTATCACTTTTGTAGGTTTCCCTGGTTTTGCTGTACATTGCCGACGGAAATGGTTTCTTTTCCCTTTAAATCAGCTCTAATGCCAGGTTTTCACTCGTGTTAGTTTTGAGCCTCGGATTTCACAGCGTTAGTGTGCAGGGAGCCTCTCCCCTCCCACTCTCCACCCATTGACCCCTTCTCTCCGCCCCTGGGGAGCCTTCCTCCGTCCTCCGGGAGCCTTTCACCGCCTTCAGCGCTCGTTTGCGCCGCAGCGCACATTATCGCGCAATAAGGTACCTGGGCGCCTTAAAAAGCGCCATCATTGCGCGATAAGGTACCTTATCGCGCGATAACGTCGCAGAGCGCACGTTAAGACGGTTTAGTAAACATACCCCAAAGTCTTGTTATCTGAGCTTCTAAAGAAAGCTTAGGTTTGATCAATTCTAGTACCGACTGGTTTGTTCAGATTTGGTTTGGTTTACAGAAATAAACAAACACAGGAATTCTCACACCTCCCAACTCCTCATACAAACCTTTTTTAACAATGAATAATGAAGCCCCACTCGATCCTGCCCAACATGGGTTCAGAGAGGCGCATGGGGTGGAAACCCTCCTCACCAACCTATTTGATCACCTAGTCTCTGGAACCGACAAAATTCATCAAGGATTCGCCCTCATATTCCTCGACATAGCAGCGGCCTTCGACTCGGTTAGCCACGAGATCCTCATACAACGCCTCAGCGAGAAAGGAATTCAGGGAACAGCCCTAAAGTGGTGCAAGTCATACTTGACTAATAGATGGCAACATGTAAGATCAGGCTCTACAACCTCGGAACCATTTTTACAAAACCAGGGTGTACCACAGGGCTCGTCACTATCTGCATTGATGTTTAACATCTACATGCAGCCCATATGTGCCCTAGCACGTGCATTCAAGGTCAACTGTCTAGCCTACGCTGACGACATCCTTCTATACATCCCATTCAGGACCAACCAACCAGACCTCTCCCCTCTAACAAGATGTTTTGAGGCAGTAGCAGAATGGTTCAGCACACAAACATGAGAATCAACTACAACAAAACAGATGTCCTTTTCATCTCAAGGAACCAGGACTTCACCCCTCCACTCTCTTTAAAAATCGGCAACACAGAACTAAAAACCAAACCCACCATCCGCTACCTTGGCGTTACACTGGATCAACAACTGGATCTGAAAACCCACATAAAAAACACAGTAAAAACAGTATATATGAAAATAAGGACCTTAAAACATCTCCGACCGCTACTTGACTTCAGCGACTACCGATCGATCTACCAGGCATTAATATTACCACATTTCGACTATGCCAACGTAATTCTTCACAGTCTACCTCAGGCAACGCAAGCCCCTCTCCAGCTTGCAATGAACACTGCTGCAAGAGTACTAACGGGGGCCTCACGGAGAGATCACATAACGCCAGTACTGATGAACCTCCATTGGTTACCGGTTCAAGCAAGAACCCTGCATAAAGTTCTAACCTTAACCTTTAAAGCCTTAAACACTTTGACCCCCACAACTATCAGCAAGATGATACATAAGGTACCACCGAACAGAAGCAGAAGACCCATGATGCAAAACACCCTAGAGGTCCCAAAAGTAATGACGACATGCACAAAGGCAACAACAAATAGGGCCTTTACAATCTATGCTCCCAGAGCATGGAATGCTCTCCCCACCTCTATTCGAAACATCACTCACCTGACCCAGTTCAGGAAGGCATTAAAGCAGCACCTGTTCACCACATACTACCCTGAATCCAGCCTTAGTAAGCATACTTATTGCCCCTCAGACAATCACTCACCCCAACTAAACAAGCAGACTCAGCATGAAAAAGGATAACCAACCGATCTCTAAGAAGTACCCTCTGAACTAGAATTCAGACTCCCAGTGTAAATAAGATGTAGATATGTTCTGCCTGAAATCAGGTACCAGTGTAATACAATGTTAATAATTACACAATATACATAGTTTCCCCCCAGTTATTTCCAAGTTGATCTCCCTGTTTATTGTAAATACAACTCAAAGTGCCTGTGTTGTATAGTTGTTAAATGTAAACCGCTCTGATCTGAAATAGAGCGGTATAGAAGAACTGTTAAATAAATAAATAAAATAAATAAACAAATCAGAAATACCCTCATATAAGTCCATCACCATCTACCCTTCAACCTCAAAAGGCGTACTTACAAGCCGTAAGCTGCTTATGGATTTGGTACAAGAGCTAACCGTGCTGAGACCACTTCACACTAGTGATCATAATATGATCTCATTTGACTTAATAACTGGAGTTATTATGCAAAGGCGATCTACTGTGTCAGTGTTTAATTTTCAAAAGGGAAACTATGATAAAATGAGGAAAAGGATTAGAAAAAACTACAAGGAGCAAGGTCAAGAATTTACATCAAGCATGGATGTTGTTTAAAAATACAGTATTGGAAGCCCAGATCACATGTATCCCATGCATTAAGAAAGGTGGAAGAAAGGCCAAACAACAGCTAGCTTTGTTAAAAAGTAAAGTGAAAGAGAGAGCGAAAAATAACATCTTTCAAAAAATGGAAAAGGAACCAAATGAAGAAAATAAGAAACAACATAAGCACCGACAAGTTCAATTTAAGGCACTCATAAAGAAGGCAAAAAGAGAATCTGAAAAGAAGCTTTCTATAGAGAGAATAGCTCACAATAAAAGCTTTGTCAGCCAGGGAAGGAAGCTTCTGTCTTTACTGAGGAAAATTGAAGGAAGTTATTTATGGCAGAAAGGGTATTTAATGGTGATGAGTCAGAAGAGCTGAATGAAATCTCAGCAAACCTGGAAGAAGTAGTAGAGCAAATTGATAAACTAAAGATCAGCAAATCATCTGGACCAGATGGTATATACCCAAGCATGCTGAGAGAACTCAAAGATGAATTTTCAGAGCTACTACTGGTGATTTTTAACCTATCATTAAAATCATCTGTGGTACTAGAAGATTGGTGGGTAGCCAATATAATGCCTATTTTTAAAAAGGGTTCCGGTGTGATTTAGAAAACTACAGACCAGTGAGCCTAATGTCTGTGCCGGGGAAAATGGTGGAAACTATTATTAAGAACAAAATTACTGAGCACATGGACAGACATGATTTAATGGGGCAAAGTCAACATGGATTTAGCCTGGGGAAGTCTTGTCTCACCAATCTTCTCCATTTCTTTGAAGGTGTGAATAAACATGGATAAAGGCGAGACAGTTGATATAATGCATTTAGGCTTTCAGAAAGAGTTTGACAAAGTCTCCTCATCAGAGACTCCTGAGGAAATTAAAAAGTCATGGCATAGGAGGCAATATCCTGTTGTGGATTAGAAACTGGTTGAGAGATAGAAAACAGAGAGTAGGGATAAATCAAATGGTCAATTTTCTCAATGGAGGAAGATGAATAGTGGAGAACCCCAGGGATCTGCTGGGACCAGTGCTTTTTAACATATTTATAAATGATCTGGAATCAATTGATTCATGTCTACATGTTCCACTCCACTCAGGACTTTACAGACCTCTAGCATATATCCCCCCAGCTGTCTCTTCTCCAGGCTGAGGAGCCCTAAGCTTTTTAGCCTTTCCTCATAGGAGAATCCTTCTATCCGCTTTATCATTTTAGTTGCCCTTCTCTGTACAAGTAGCTGTTCTAATGCCACTATATCTTTCTTCTTTTTTTTTTTGTAAGCATATCTTTATTGTTTATCATACATATAGTTAACCATGATATCTCTTGTCAGATAACACACCTTTGTATATAGTTTCCCCTATTTCCCAAGTTTATATCTCCTGTTAAATGTAATTGACCAGACATATGTAAATTGTCGGATGTTTTTGTTCAATGTAAACCGCGCTGATGTCTAATAGTGCGGTATATAAGAATTGTTAATAAATAAAATAAATAAATAAAAATGTACAAATAATAAAGAGTAAATGTTCATACAGCAATCTTAGCCACTCTAGCATTACAACACAAGTAGTAAACCTAACCTAATATCTTAGCAACATACAAAACCTATGTACAAATAGTCCAGTCGCACTTTCTCCCAGGTATTTTGACTGCCCTGTTTGCAGAACCGGGTGAAGCTCACCAGGACTGACAACCATGGTCCCGTTAAAGGGGGTTCCTACATGTGGAGTAGGGTCCCTACCAATGCTGCCTAGAGCGTGTTATATATGCAGTAAGAGGTTCCCACTTCCGGCCCGAAGTGGTTGCGGTGGGGTATTTGGCCAAATAGACCTCTTCGTGGAGCTTATGTTGGCATAGTAGTGCCCACCATCCGTCGCTATGAACCTTCTCATTGTTCTTCCAACAGATCAGGATTAACTTGATCGCTATGCTGATCATGATATTCAGCAAAAGACCCTCTTGCTTACTGAGAAGAAGACCCTCAGCTGCAGATTTATGAACTACGATGTGGTAGGATATGGGTAGGTAAATGGGCAGAATGTCGGATATCTGGTGCCAGACACTTTTCCAATACACCTGGAGACGCGAGCAATAATAAATCATGTGGGAGAGTGTTCCCGTCTCCAACTTGCAGGACCAGCATTGAGCGCTACCCTGCGGAGCCCATTTCGCTATCCGAGCCGGAGTCAAGTGTGCGCGATGAGCAAAGAAATACATCGATTGAGTTAAAGATGCTGCCCTCATCAGCCGAGTTTGCAGAGACCAAAAATCATCCCATGAGTCCGGCAGAACACACTCTCCTGTGTCCCTTTCCCAGGCTGATTGCGTCTTTGTACATCGTTTAATCGATGCATTACGGAACAGTTCCAGGGATTTTGAAATGATGCGGGTCCCACTCTAATTCCCGTAGTGCAGTCAATACTGGCCATTCAGTTCGTATTGCCAGGGGAACCACCCCCGCTTGGCTCATACAGTGCCGAAGCTGGCACCATTGAAAATAGGAAGAACCTGGCAAGCCAAAATCCTTCCGCAACTTATCAAATGTTTTAAACTTCTTGTCGTAGATCAAGTGACCCAGCATGAGTATGCCACATTACACCCATGCTTTCCAGAAGATCGGACGCCCACCAATAATAAATCGACGATTAAGCCATATCGGCGTATCGGTGGCATAATCTTCCCCACCTTCAATGCCGGAGGCCGCCAGCTGGCAGGCTTGCTGCGTCGCTGCAATAATCGCATCCCGTCGACCCGGGGGAGTCAAAGATGTGCCAATCAACTGGTATCTCGGAAGGGGAGCGAAGATCCTGCTCTCCGCTTGTAACCACCTGTGGGACTCACCGTCGTCTTCGTCATCAATCCATAGAATTCCCTGCTTAAGCAGTGAGGCTAAGTGTAAGTGTTCTAAATCTGGGAAGTGCACCCCTCCTTTTGTCTTAGGCAGCCTTAACTTCCACGCTGCGATTCTCGGTACTTTCTTATTCCAGAGGAAGGTAATAAACCAGCTATTCATTTTTTTGTACCATCCTGGTGGGAATAACGCCGGAATCATGCTCAATATATATCCAATCTTCGGAGCGAGGACCATCTTCACAGCTTCCAATCGTCCCCACCATGTCAGATGCAAAGGCGTCCACTTCAAAACGTAATCTCGCACAATCTCCTCGCACTGTTTCGCATTGAGCGCCACCGTGTCCTCTAGTGATCGCCCATACTCAACTCCCAAATAATGAAACGAGGTGCGCGCCACTTGGAAGCCATATGCTGTTAGCTGGTCATCCCTCACTGCAGTACTGAGAGGTATGATAGTAGTTTTAGACAAGTTAACCTTATACCCGGATACTGAAGAATACTGGTCTATTAATCTCAGGACTACTGGCAGAGATCGAGGCGTCAGAAATAGTAGCAGGTCATCTGCGTAAGCCGACAGCTTGCATTGCCCATCCGCTAGATCCACTCCGCGTATATCAGCCGTTGCCTGATGGCTATTAATAGAGGCTCCAGGGCGAGGTTGAAAAGGAGTGGGGAGAGCGGACAGCCTTGTCGGGTACCCCTTTGGAGCACAAATGGCGCCGAAATCTCCGAGTTGGCAGCTATCCGTGCTGTGGGATTAGCGTATAGTAGTGCTATCTTCCTGATGAAACTCTCACTCATCCCATACCACTTCAGGATCCGAAACAGGAAAGACCACTCCAGTCTGTCAAATGCCTTTTCAGCGTCTAACGCTAGCCCCACTACCGGCTCAGAATCCGTCTGGGTTTTGGTCAGAATACGAGACAACAGACGTCCATTATCCGTGGTGGATCTACCGGGGATAAAGCCACTTTGATCTGTCTGTATCAGGGTGGACAAGATTTTATTCAGACGATTAGCTAAGATCTTTGCATAGATCTTGTAGTCAGAGTTCAGGAGGGAGATGGGTCTGTAGTTTTCCACCTTCTGCGGGTCACGCCCTGGTTTGGGGTGAATCACTATTGTAGCTTCGGCTAACGCACCCACTTCCGGGTTCTCAGCATATAGGCCGCTGTAATATGTCTTGAGCATAAGACTAAGTTCGCCTTGGCATTTGGAGTAGAATTCTAGAGAGATTCCATCGGGGCCGGCCGCCTTACCTCCAGCGGACTGCTGAATGGCCCGCCGTATCTCCGCTACGGTAATCTCTTGATCCAACATCCGCATTTGGTCAGCAGTTATGGATGGCCCAGAGATGCCCGAGACAAAATTTTGGAACTCATCGTCTCCACAGCTCACCTCAGAGCTATAGTTTTCCATAGAACTCCCTACAGCGTCCCAAGATTTGCTCGTTTTGGAGCAAGAGATCTCCTTTCTCATTCTGGAGTGACGTGATGGGGGTCACATTCTTCCTGGCCTTAAGCAGTTTGGACAGTAAAGAGCCTGCACGGTTGCTCTCCAGATAGTACGTACTTTGTTGCATACGAATGATTGATTGAACTTGAGTGTGTAGAAGGCTGTTATACTGTTGCCTCAGTTTCCGCAGGCGGACCAAAACCATAGGGTCTGATCTTTTAGTTAATAGTCACTCTCCCGCTTTGATTTGTTGTTCAAGGTCCTCTTGCACACACCTCTGTTGCTTATTCCTCTGTATCGTGTAAGTTGTTATGTGCGCACGGAGGGTCGCCTTAAAGCCTTCCCACCATCCCCAGGTAGATGTCTCAGAGGGGTTGTTACACTCGTTATAGGACGTTATGGCTCTGTTGATATAGGTTAGAAAAGAACTATCGGTGAGGAGAGATCTATCAAAGGTCCATCGGGGAGTGCGTTTGTATGATATCCCCAAGTCAATGGTCACTGAGACTGCAGAGTTGTCCGATACCGTTCCAGCATGTATAGCCGAGGCAGTCAGTCGCTGAACCAATCCGGGGGTTATCAGGAAATAATCTATTCTGGTCTGGGTATCATGCGGAATGGAGTAAAAGGTAAATTCCTTGTCCACCGGGTGTAGTAGGCGCCATGCGTCACTCAAATGCAGCTCTGCCATCATACTCCGTAGCACTCCATGCGATTTAGCTTTGTCTATAGCCCGATAAGGAAGTCGGTCTAAAAGAGGGTCTAGAACTAAGTTAAAATCTCCGCCAAGAATCAGCTCCGTGTTCGCCGCGGCCATTAATTCCATCGTTACATTCCAGTAGAAGGCGGGGTCATCTACATTGGGAGCGTAAATATTCATAAGGGTGTATACCTCTTGGTCCAGTTGCAGGGTCACTTTCGCCCACCGGCCTATCGGGTCTGCCATAGTTTCCTTTACCGTAGCGGGCATGGATTTCCGAAGCAAGGTGAGCACTCCCCCTTTCTTATTGCACGCTGGGGATATAGCCACTACCTGATAGCCTTTGGAGTAGACCTTCCGGGACTCCGTTTCCGTCAGGTGTGTCTCCTGGAGAAACACTATGTCCGCTTTCTTTTGGTGGCAGTATGATAAAATCTTCTTACGCTTAATGGGATTCAGTATTCCTTTAACATTGAGGGTTAGTATGAGTAATGTATTGATCATCTATGCATAAGAGTAGAGGACCTAAGCCAGATTTTAACCGCTTTCCCCGTTTCTACAGGTTTTGTCCGTGGAAGGTGTACTGGACTGAATAGAACTGTTTCCCAAAACATTTGTAACACATAACTAACTATCTTCTGGCAAATTACCATCAGCTACTGGCAACCGGCCTGGAAAGTAGTGCCCATCACCGTTACCAAAGTTTAACATCATTAAAAGGAAAAAAAAAAAAAAAACTGTATCCCATCAAAAGCAGTATATGACCTTTTCATCCCTCCTCCCCGTTTTACCCCATTATGCAATAATTACCCTGCCCCTTCCAGTAAATCTTCTCGTGATCTAATACACCAGTGCAACAACAGTAAACATATTAACTACTTCTTTAGACAATAGGCATCATGCAGTTCTGTGTCCGAGCCCATGCCCGTCTCCCATCCTCCATAATTATACATACATGTCTCAGGTCTCCATATTACTGGATTCTTGCAAAAACATCTTTAAACTTTCTGCATCTGTAAAGTTCCTAGTAACATTGTGCAGAGTCACCCGCATAGTGCCTGGATAATACAAGCCATACCGTGCCTGCAGCCTCTGCATAAGAGGCCTGCAGTCCAGCAGGGCCTTGCGTCGGTCCGTGGTCTGTTTACTGAGATCTGGGTAGAAAGATACATTCTGTCCTTGCACCTTCAACGTCGCGAGTTTCTTGGCAGCTTGCAGAATAAGCAGTACTTGTGGGTATCGAAGTACTTTAAATATAATCGGTCGGGGAAGACGGGTGGCTTCTGTTCTCTGCGTGGGAACCCGATGCGCCCGTTCCAATTCAAAGGGCTGTTGGAAGGATAGCTGAAGGAGCTCTGGGATCAGTTTTTCTAAATAGTCCATTATACTCGCCCCCTCTGCCCCTTCAGGAACTCCTACCAGCCGGATGTTATTCCGCCGGGCCCGGTTATTATGCTCCTCCATCTGGGCCTCAATTTTTCTGCAGCGTGCTGTGAGAGCCCCCATCTGTGTAAGCATGGCGTCATGCCGCTTAACCTGGCCTTCCAGCACCTCCACTCGCCCGCTCATCTCCTGCACGTTGTTTTTAAGCTCGCTAAGGTCAGCCTGAATGACGCCCAGCGAGGCCGAGTTGGAGACAATCAGCTCCTTGACCCCTTTTAGCTCCGTGAGTATTTCTTGTATACCTGCGACCGCAGCTTCTTTCCCCTCCACCGCCATTTTCTGTGGGGAGCCCACGTCCTGTTTCGTTCTCTTTGGCGCGGATACAGAGCCGGACTGGAAATCGAGGCGCGCGGGTTTCAGCGCTGACATGGTGGGCAGTGTGGGGAGCGTTATGTGGTCTCCCGGGGATGAACGTATTCGTCGGTATAGGGCAGGATTCTAAGCCGATAACGGGAGCTCAGCAATTATGCGGCCAGTCTGCTCCGCTGTTGGCTCCGCCCCCACTATATCTTTCTTGAAATGTGGAAACCAGAATTACACACAGTACTCAAGGTGCATTCGCACCATGGAGTGATATAGAGGCATTATGATGTCATCCTTTGCTTTATTTTTCATTCCTTTCCTAATGATTCCTAACATTGTGGTTTACTTTTGGCCACCACCACCACATGCTGAGCAGAGAATTTCAGTGCACTTATGATCACACCCAGATCCTTTTCTTGGGTGGTGACTCCTAATGTGGAACCCAGCATTGTGTATCTATAGTTTGGATTATTAGTACCTACATGCATCACTTTGCACTTGTCCGCATTCAGTTTCATCTGCCATTTGGATGCCCGGGCTCTCAGTTTCACAAGGTCCTCCTACAGTTTCTCACAATCCAAATGTGATTTAACAACTCAGAACTATTTGGTGTCATCTGCAAATTCAATTACCTCACTTGCCATTCCTATTTCCAAATCATTTATAAATATGTTAAAAAGCAATAGAGAGACTGAATAACACTGGGTTGAAGTGACAGAACCAGTGGCTGAGTTAAAGTCACAGTATGAGAGGCTTTTGGTATTAGGAGATTTTAATACACTATTAACTGAAAATAGATTACGTATACTGCATTATGTATAGAGGAACTTAATTTCTTCTGGCTAGTGCTATCTGCCACACGTGCATGAGGAAATATTTTAGATCTTGCTTTTGTTCCAAGGACATTAGCATTATGCTGGCGACTTTCGTCAACTGTGCCTCTTAGCTGGTCAGACAATTTTGTTATTCACCTTGAATGGTCATTTGTCCAAAAGGCTCAAAAGTGTCAGCACAGGAGCTGCATATGAGCGAGTTTAGGCAGGTGAGTCAAGTGTTGGTGGCCATGGTACACAGTCTCGGAAAGCAGGTGGATGCAGAATTTGATGTTCTTTGGGTCCAACTAGACCTTTCTTGGGCATTTGATACTTTGCACCAGGGAAAGATGTTGCAATAGTTGCATGAGATTGGAGCTAAGACAAAGTACTGATGTGGTTTGGTTCAGATTTGACTAATCAGGCTGGAAAATGGCAGTGCCTGATCCCTGCAGGACATCTTGGTGGGCGAGGGTCAGTCTGCTGACCCCAAGCTGTGCATCCCAGAAGTCAGTCTGCCATATAAGACAATTTTGCCTTATATAGCAGACCAACCCTGCCCAGTGCATCCCAGGTTGCACTGCAAAGAATCAGCCTCTGCCATTTTCCAAGATGGCAGTGGAGGGCAGGCATGGGTGAGCATTACTCCTGCACCTCAACTGTTAAGGTACTGGGGGGATTGGAATGCTTCCAGAAGTGTGGAGGCTGTGGGGTAAGGTCCACTGGGCCATCAAGAAAGTTTCTTGGTAGGTTCAGGGATGGAACATGATTGGGGGTCTGGTCATCTGAGGTGAGGTGACAAACTTCACCTCAGATGATGTTTTTGCTCCTCACTGCATCTTTATGCCTGCCCCAAGATGACATTAAGATCTAGCATTAAAAGAAGAGTAAAAAACTGCTATGTTTCTGCACAGTTTTCCTTTATTTTGGGAGCAATTAAAAATTCCTTCTTTTGTATGTGATTAGCATGCCCACTGCGCTATGCTTTAGCGCATTGGTTTTGCTCATGACTTTCCCGCGCTAGCTTTTTTTATGCTTTGGGGAGCAAGACTAGTATGGGAAAATGTCTAGCAAAATGCTGCACTAGAGCATAGCGCAGTTTGCTGTATCGGGCATCCAGTGGGTTATACACAAAAAATATAAGGGAGAATCTCCAGCCACTGTAAATCAGCAGAAAGCCCACCAGGGACTCAGGTCCAGCAGCAACTCCTTTTTGAAACACCAGAGCTATCCTACTCCCTTCTTTGTTTTCCCTTAACTGCCCCCACTTAACTTATTACACACCTGCAATTTTGCACTGGGTCCAGATTTAAACTTCTGGCTCAGAGATGATGTCACTAGATGGGCGTGGCTACAGTCTTTCTTGGCGACAACCAAGCAGCAGTGAAATTCTCCATGCCACCTTCAATGCAGATAAGCAGCAGGTAAGCTCTTTTCCCCAACACTGCTCCTCTCAATGGCAGTATCGGGGCAGTCAGCAGCAGTAACCTAGTAGCACTGAAACTGAAGTGGAAAGTGAAAGATGTGAAGGGCATGTTATCAATTAAAGGAGGACCGTACGAAGCTAGGAATGCACCCTGTGTGACTAATAAATCTGGTGCACCCCACCTACTTACCCACGAGCATTAACTCACTCTTTTTGGGCTTCCTGGAAGCCCAATTATGATATCTAGTCTCCTTCAATATTTGTGCCCTGTGCGGTTGCACCCCTTGGACAGCCCTTAGTATAGCCCTGACTGTAAGCATTAAAAAATATTTTTCCAGTTAGAATTATTATTTGGAAGAATTTGCCTAGCCTGATCAAGTTACTACCGATATCTCAGTACTGAAAGCACACCACGTGGCAGAGAAAAATTCATACCTTTGATTGTATCATTTAATCACTGTCATAGGATTCATACATATCTACTCATGAATATTTTCATCTGGTGCAAAAGGATTGAGTAGGGAAAAGGGTTTAAGGATCTTTCTTTACCATCTACTTCCCACCTGGTAAACAAAATTGCAGATAAACACTAACAAAGGAACAATCCTTTTGTCACGGTTGGCTTTCACTGTGTCCTGGAAGCACTACTGATCGTATAGAAGGCTCCATGGGTGTTTAATAGCATTGGACTTGACACAGGACCTCAAAACATTTCTGCCTAAGCTAAAATACTTCCATTGGGCTTTCCAGCATGATAATGTATTCTGTTTCATTTTTGGTGTGCTGTAGGAGCTCTTTGTTCTAGCCAGACCAATTCTGGCTGCTACTAAGCAGTCTGCTTCCAGACCTGCTCTCTCAAAGTAAACAAAGGGAATAAATGGTGTCCGGGTGCTGAAAATGTCCCCAAATTATGAAGGAAACTCTTTTTGTATAATACTTTATATCCTTGGGAGACCTTTCCAGGCTAGCTGATGTTTGCATGTGGAGTGGCTTAACTAAGCTATACCTGGTGACAAAGATGCCCCTTTTCATAAAAGTCACTGGGGAAAGTAATCAAAGAGCATTTTACATAAAATGTAGACAAAGAATCTTCCTAATTATAAAATGGGCCAACAGAAATTGAACTGCATGCAAATGAATTTGGATGCTCAACTTCTACAATGGACTGGATTAGCAGTTCAGGCCTCATAAGGCAAAGGTATAGAGATTTCCCATCATTTAAAGTGACCAACCGTCCCATATATGGGACAGTCCCATATTTTAATGATTCGTCCCTGGAATTATATTACTTAGTTTGGGATGCCTAAATGTCCCCTTTTTTAAAACATGTATCCCATTCTTCCACATTTGTACCAGCGGACCTTTCCACTCCAGCTGAAATTTCAAAGGGAAGCTCTATTTATATGAGACTATTTCAATCAGAGACACAGAAGCATATACACATGCATGCACTCTGTTGTACTTCAGTCAGACACATGCGCATGCATTCATCTACCCTCCTCCATCCCCCAAATCAGCTACACACATGCACACTAGCACTTTTCAGACAGACTGATTTTGTCTCTATCTACTGGTGCTGTGCTGCTTCTGAGTCCTCTACTTCAATGCCCCCAGTTCTTGCTTTTGCTACCAGTTCTTTTTCTTAGCCTGCAATAGCCTCTTCACATTTCTCTTGCATGTCTAACCTTTCTGAGCAACCCCACTCACTCTTATCAAGAAACCCACTTATTTCACTGACTTTCTCCCAGACCCTGTGCAGAAAATCAGCCCACCCTTCCTGTGACTAGTGCAGCCTTTCCATTGGCTGGAACCTATCACTTAGTCTGCACAGTGAGGAGGGAGCACTGGTGAGCTGTAGAGCTAAACTCTACAAAAAATACCCAGACAATTTAGACATCATTCTGACTAAGACAGCTACTTTATAAAGTTGTAGAACCCTAAAATAATTTAGAAGGTTGGCAATCCGAAACGCCTGAGTCCTCAATACATCTGACAAATCTGGCTCTGCTTCCTTCCCAGGGCCCAGGCAACCATCAGTCAGACAAAACCAGTCAATAGAGAGCAGGGGGAGGTGGAAGCAGTAGCTAGGATACAGAAACCTTCTTTTCTCCCTTGTCCTGCAGCTCTGGAGTATGGCTTTTTTTTTTTTTTTTGCTACAGATATACAGACCTACAGGAGAAAATATTGGGGGTGCTCAAGCACCCATAGCACTGGTGCTTATGATTCTGGGGCCAACACCAGTATCTGTATCATTGTCAGAGGTCAGCTGATTTCTTTGATTCTGTCATCTATATAGGCTTTTAGCCTAGGGTGCGTGTTTCTATTTCATCTTTAGACTTTATTTTTAATTTAAAATACTGAAAAGAAAGTGTGTTTTTAATGACCAAGTACAAAATGAATACCTGTCCATTAAGAAAAATTCTGGTGATAGCACAGTGTTTTCTAACAAGTGCCGGTCTTCCTTTTCAATCGCACCTGAAGGAAAGGGTGACATTGTTCAGCATCTAAGGACAGACAAATACAAGACAACAGATATAAGCACTTCTTCAAGTAGAACTGTGACTTATTTTTTTAAAAGTCAAAATTTTGATGAGAATATTCAGTCATTGGCTATAGCTGAGGGTACATGGACTTATCACTGTGTTGTCCTCAAACATTCGTTTTGGTCATCAAACTATACGTCATAGAAACATAATGGCAGAAAAAGACCACATGGCCTATCTACTCTACCCTTCCATATCAACTATTACAATAGTCCCTTTTTATCTTTTAGAGATCCTCTGTGTTTGTCCCATGCTTTTTTGAATTCAGAATCTGTCCTCATCTCTACCACCTCCACTGGGAAACTGTTCCATGAATCTACCACTATTTCCATAAAGAAATATTTTCTCCTGAGTCTATCCCCTTTCACCCTCATCTTATGTCCCCTCATAGCAGAGTTTGCTTTCAGTCAAAAGAGGCTCCTCTTCTATGGGGTTATGCCACGGAGGTATTTAAACGTCTCTATCATATCTCATCTATCCCACCTTTCCTCTAAAGTAAATTTCAAAGTTGTTGAAAAAATGTTTGATGAAACATACTCTTGTGCATGAACCAAAATGGAAGCAATCTTCTGTAATATTTTCAAACCTGACTCTATTGATTCTCTCAAGAGAGACCTTTCTGAGACAATTTTTTAACAGCTTTTTGTGATTGCTTAAACTTTGGAAGCATTAAAGTGTGCCCTATTTTAGTAAGGTACATTCTTCCTGAGAAAGGAGTTCACGTAAAAGTTCTTGATGTCCATGAAGTTAAAGGTGAAACCATTCTTTCCAAGTGCATTCTTGATACAGTTGAGTCCAATGGGTTAAGATCCAAAGTTTTGGCATTGTGTGCTGACAATACCAATTGCAATTTTGGTGGGGCCTGTAGGAGGGGGTACTCACAATATTTTTTACAAGCTGCAAAAAGATTTAGGAAGTCGTTTAATTGGTGCAAACTGTGCAGCTCACATTGCTCACAATTGTATCAGCATTGCTGCTAAATGCCTGTTATTTGACATTGAAGTTATTGTTGACAAGATATTCAGACATTTTCACATTTATACAGTGAGAATTGAAGAACTTAAAGAGATGTGTGATTTTGTTGAAAGTGAGTATCAACAGCTCCTCGGATACAGTAACACTGGGTGGCTGGCTTTACTACCAGTCATAGAGGTTAATTAAAATGTTCCAGCTAGCGAAATCATATTTTCTGAGCCAGGAAAAATGGCCAGTTATCATCAAAAACGTTTTTGAAAAGAAATCAGCAGAAGTACTTTCTGCACAGTCAGGCAGTGATTTTCCAAAATGCAACTTTAAAAATTGAGTCTCAAAAAATCTCAGTGATAGAGGTGGCTGGAGTAATCAGTGACCTTCGAAACAAGTTAGTAACTAGGAAGAATGAAATGTTTTTGCCTCTGACAATCAGAAAGATGATAAAAAATCTTGAAGAAGAGGGCAGCATTGATGAAGCAGATTTCAAGCAATCAGTGTCATCTTTCTACACCACTTGCATTGATTACTTGGATGAGTGAACCACTCACTTCCAGGAGATTGGGAAACAGTGGACTCTTCTTCAAAAACAACCACAGTGGTGTGAGCTAGAGTCGTCTTGAATATGTTTTGTCTACGAGACCCAGCCTAGAGTTAGTAATAAATGATACTGAACTGTTTGAGTTCTCTTGTCATAAGTCATTTGTTTCTGAAAAAAAAGTTCAAGAATGGAAAAAAAGACACCATGGTTGACGAAAAATGGAAGGAGGTGTTTGGACACCTCAAAAGTAATGAGGTACCGTATAATTGAATTTTTTTTATGTTTGCCAGATTCCAGTGCTCCATCTGAAATGTGCTTTTCAATCATGAACAAAGTGTGGTCCACAGATAAAACCCAACTGCATGTAGAGACTCTCAAATGTCTAATGATTGTAAAGTACAATTTTGAGTTGAGTTGCCCAGAATTTTTTAATTATCTTAGTGGAAATATTGCTATTTTGAAGAAAATCCACTCTGTAGCACAGTACAACAAGTAGGCCTGGCCTGATTGGCACATTTGTAAGTAAAGTTAGAAACCTAGCCTACTGATTAAAGATTTGGGTTAACATTAAAATTGCAATTATAAACATATTTTTTATTTTCCTTAACTCTGAACCCCCCAACTTGATTGAGTGTCCCATATTTGAACTTAGAAAAGATAGGTTATATCTTCCCATGGAGTGCTTTCAAGATCAAGTCTTTGAAGGTGAGATATAAGGGAGAATTATGGCCTAATCTATACTATCACTATTATCTTTCACAGAAGTAAAGTCAGCAGCATCTGCAACACAGGAAATGCCTCGTCCTCTCCTCAGGTGCTTAATTGTCATAGCAACTGCTTATTGCCTAACGTGCTCTTGTGAAATCGATATTATTGCTGAATACACCTGCTTCATGCCGCTTCACCAGTCTAAAGTGGGACAGTATTACCTCTGATAGCATCTATGACACGATGGGGGTAATTTTATAAAGAGTCACCTAGTTTTAGATGGTAAGAACACGCATAAATGTTGATAATTTACTCATTTTGCATGTGTGAATGGTCATGTACACATCTAAATAGAAATTTAGAAAATTACAGCAGATAATGACCATATAGCTTATCCAGCCTGCACATGCATAAGAACTATTACGATTCATAATCACTTTGTCTCCCTTAGAGAACTTCTGCATTTGCCCCATGCTTTTTTGAATACAGTTCTTGTCTCCATCACCTTCACCGAGAGGCTGTTCCACACATACGCCCCACCCTGTCCATAAAGAAGTATTTCCTCAGTTTACTACTGAGTCTATTTCCTTTCACTTTCATCTTATGACCCCTCATTATAGAACTTCCTTTCAGCTAGCAGAGGGCCACCTCCTGTGCATTTACTCCATGGAAATATTTAAACGTCTCTCTCATATCACCCCTTCCACCTTTTCTCCAAAGTATGCATATTGAGATCTTTAAGCCTATCCCCATATGCCTTGTGATGAAGATCACTGACCATTTTAGTAGCTGCCCTCTGGACTGATTCTACCATATCTATCTCAATTTGAAGATGAGTTCTCCAGAACTGCACCCAGTACTCCAAATTTCCAGATAACACTCAATTAGTCAAAGTTGTTAAATCACAAGAGGATTGTGAAAAATTGCAAGAGGAACTTGAGAAATTGGGCGACTGGACGTGCAAATGGCAGATGAAATTTAATGTGGACAAGTGCAAAGTTATGCACTTATGGAAGAACAACCCAAACTACGGTTACACGATGCAAGGTTCCACCACCTAGGAAAAGGATCTAGCTGTCATTGTGAATAATACATTGAAATCCTCTTCTCAGTGTGCAGCGGTGGTCAATAAAGCAAATAGAATGCTAGGAATCATAAGGAAAGGAATGGAGAATAAAACCAAGGATATTATAATGCCTCTGTATTGCTCCATGGTGCGACCGCACCTTGAATATTGTGTGTAGTTCTGGATGCCATATCTTAAAAAGGATATAGCAGAATCTGAAAAGATATAATTACATTAATTTTGTTATAATGCCTTTTCTGGCAATACAAAGTGGTGTACAAATTTAAAAAATTCTCGAACAAGAAAGGAACTTTAAATATTAATAGGAAAGAGGAAGCTGGAAAAAGAAATCAGAATAACACAACATTCAACATTCATGCCTCAGGATGGTGACTGCACTCATAACCAATAGTTATATGCATTTTCCCAGTGCCAGGGAGGCTGGTCTGCCAAGAATCAACCCAATATTTCAAATGCTTGCCCAAATACATATGTCTTTAAATCCACCTTAAAGCTACTATGGAAATCCTAGAGACAGAGATGGGGTGGGAGAGTGTTCCACAAGAGGGAAGCAAGACAGAAGAATGTGGATTTCCTAGTAGATTCATAATGTGCTCTAGTAGAGAGAAGAACAACCAAAATGATAAAGGGGATAGAAGATTACCCCTATGAGGAAAGGCTTAAACGTTTGGGGTTCTTCAACTTGGCAAATGGAAGATATGATAGAGGTCTATAAAATGAATGGAGTGGAACGGGTAAATGATGATCGGTTGTTTAGTCCTTCAAAAAGTAGAAAGGCTAGGGCAGGGATGGGCAAGTCCGGTCCTGGAGAGCCGCAGACCAGTCAGGTTTTCATGATGTCCCTAATGAATATTCATGAGATCTATTTGCATCCACTGCCTCCATTGTATTTGAATGTATCTCATGCATATTCATTAGGGATATCCCGAAAGCCTGACTGGTCTACGGCTCTCCAGGACCAGACTTGCCCACCCCTGGGCTAGAGGACACACAATAAAGTTACAATGTAGCACATTTAAGACTAATCAGAGAAAATATTTTTTCATTCAACATGTAATCATACTCTGGAATTCGTTGCCCAAGGATGTAACAAAAGCTGTTAATGTAGCTGGGTTTAAAAGAGGTGTGGACAAGCTCCTGGAGGAAAAGTCCATAAACCATTATTAAAATGGACTGGGGAAATGTATTGCTTACCTCTGAGATAAGCAGCATGGAATCTGTCTATTTTATGGGAACCTGACAGGCACTTGTATCCTGGATTGGCCACTATTGGAAACAGGACGCTGGGCTTGATGGACCCTTTGATCTGACTCAGTATGGCATATTTTATGTTCTTATGTCTCCCTATGACTTGTACAAAGGTACTATTACCTCTTTTCTCCTGTTAGCCATTTGTCTCCCTAAGCACTCAAGCATTCTGGCTTCTGCTGTCACCTTTTCTGTCTGCTTGGCTACTTTAAGATTATCTGATATGATCACCAATTTGATTTACCGAGTAAGAAGCAGATGGTAAAGAAAAAAAAACCCTAGAGCTCTTCTCCCTATTCATTTCCAATGTACCACTCTTCTTTTGTACATTGAAGTACTTCACTCCCTGTATTGTACTGCTTCTTTGAGTTTTTGGAGCCCAAATGCCTGACCTGGCATTTTTTAGCATCAAATCTTAGTTGCCACATTCTCAACCATTCTTCAAGCACTTGCTAGATCCCTCCTCATGTTATCCATGCTTCCCAGGGTGTCTACTCTGTTGCAGATTTTGATATCATCTGCAAATAGGCATAACCTTCCCCGCAGACCTTCCACAATATCGTGTACGAAAATGTTAACAGGACCAAGGACCAATTCCTGGGGCATGCCATTGGTAACATCCCATATCTTCAGAATGAACTTCATTTATTACTGTCCTCTGCCCTTCCCACTCAACCAGTTTCTTACCCAGTCACTTTAGAGTTTATTCCATGGACTCCTAGTTTATTTATAAGTCACCAAAGCAGAACTGTGTCAAAGGCCTTACTGAAATGTAAGTATATATCAAGTTTAGTGCTCTCCACCAATCCCATTTTCTGGTCACCCAGTCAATGAAATCAATCAAATTAATTTGGCAAGACCTACTTCTAGTTGGCTTGGATGCTGTAATCCATTGAATTCCAGAAACTACACCATCCTTTGCTTAAGAAACATTTTCATTCATTTACTCACCAGAGAGGTCAGACTTCCTTACTTCTGCTTTTGTGGACTGCTTATAAAATAGCATGAAAGTACTTAGGTTGCTGGCATGATGCTTATTTCCACTGTGGTGTGCACACAGAGTTTGGGAAGAGTATGAGCAATGCGAGTAAGTACGTGCATTGATTATAGAATACTATAATTTACATGTGTACTTGCAAAAGGTAGGCTGTAGGGCTTGTATAAGTGATGATGCCTTAAATTAAGTGTGTTTTCTGTCACATACTCTAGTGTTTTATAAAGTCCATATATGCGTATTTGACTTTATACAATAGGTGCATTAAAATATGTGTTAATTACCCTCTATACCCTATGGGGGGGATATTCAAAGGCATTTATTTATTTATCCAGATTTATATACCACTTTCTCCTTCAATCAAAGTGGTTGTTTACATAGGTTAGGACAACATTAACAAGGCGACAGGACTTACATAGAGACTACAGTGGCTGGGCTGTCGTAGATAGTGGATGTGATTATCGTATATAGTGATTGGTATCATTGTACATTCCGCTAGTGAGGGGGTCTTCAGGATGTTGGGTCATAGCACTCCGTAAATAGGTAGGTTTTAAGGGATTTACGGAAGTCCTTGAGGTCCTTTATTGCCCACAGTCCGTCTGGGAGGGAATTCCATAGGGCTGGTGCCGAGAGAGATATGGCTCTGTTGGAGGTCTCTTGCCTTGTTTTGTGGTATCCAGCGGGTACGCGGAGTCTATTGCTGCTGTTGGTTCTCCTGGGTCTGTTGTTTGTGTCCCTGGTTATTAAAGTGTGAAGGACGTCTGGCGTGGTTAGGTGTATGATCTTGAATATGTTTACTGCTGTTTTGTATCTTGCCCGTGCCGATATTGACAGCCGGTGTAGTTGCTGAAGTACAGGTGTAATGTGTTTGTGTTTGGCTGTACCAGTTTTGATTCAGGCTGCAATGTTCTGTACTAGCTGGAGTGGATGGGTGGCCTGCTTAGGAAGTCCATGGAATAAGGAGTTTCTGTAGTCCAGTATTGGGGTGATGGCTGTCTGGCATACAGTGAGGAAATGGTTTTGGCTAAGGATTGGTTTGAATCTCCGTATGAGCTTCATTCATTGGTATGCCTTTGCAGTGGTTTTGTTTATGTGTGTCTGAAGATTTAAATTACTGTCCAGGGTGACACCTAAGTATTTAACCTCATCCTTTATTGGTATTGTTCGGTTGAGGATGCTGATGGATGTAGGCGGATCAAAATTGGGCTTCCTGGTTATGATCATTGCTTCAGTTTTGTCAAAGTTGACTCTCAGGTTGTTCTCAGTGAGCCAGTTGTTCATGTCTTTGAGGCAGTGAGTCATGGGGTCCATATCCGGGTTTAGCATGTTTATTGGGGCATATACCATAATGTCGTCGGCATAAATGTGATATTGTAACATGTGGCGCTTGATAATACCACAGATCGGTTGGATGTAGATGTTGAATAAGATGGATGATAGTGCTGATCCTTGTGGTATTCCTTGGTTGATAGGGAACTGAGGTGATTTTCCTTGGGTACATTTAACCTGTTGTGTTCTGTTGCTTAGGTAAGATCTGAAGGGAAAAAAAGGAGAAGAGGGCCTTCCGCAAAAATGCACAATGAAGAAAACAGCGGAGGGCATAAGGGAGGAGTGGTCTAGTGGTTAGGACAAGGTACTTCAGGCCGGAGGGCCGGGAGTTCAAATCCCACCTGGGGACAGCAATCTCAGGCCGGAGGGACTGGGATTTCTAGTCCTATAGGCACTCCTTGTGGTCTTGGGCAAGCCACTTAACCCTCCATTGCCCATGTTCCCTGTATGTATTAGTGTGTGTGTCTCATATCCCCTCGTGTTAAATGTATCCCCCAATTGACCGCTTTGACCCGGTGAAAAGTGGGATATAAATACAGCTAAATAAATAAAATAAAATAAAAATGAATAAACCATGGCCTACCAAGGAGTGTGGGTAAAATCAACTTTATTGAAGACCCAACTTTACAAGTTTCGGCCAGAGGCCTTCATCAGGGGTCAGATTACCACATAGAGAGTATATGAAACACGCCTATGAGGTGGAGTAACCACTTTTCCCAATCTGCAGGAACTAGCAGAGGCGGGAAAACGCCGCGCAGGGGCATAGGCAGCAAACTTAACGACGGATGACTCCTCCCCAATAAAGTTGATTTTACCCACACTCCTTGGTAGGCCGTGGTTTATGCCCTCCGGTGTTTTCTTCATTAGGTAAGATCTGAACCATTTTCTTGTATTGCTGTGTAATCCAATTTTCTGTAATCGGTTTAACATTATTGTGTGGGAGACTCTGTCAAATGCCGCTGAAATGTCTATGAATACCAGCAAAATCCATTTTTTATATTGTCTATTCCCTTCAGTAGATTGTCAAAAAGGGATGTGAGTAATGTTTCCACGTTGTGGTGTGGTTTAAAGCCATGCTGCTGTGGGTCTAACGGGGCTTGCAGATCAATGTATTCTTGAAGCTGCCTCTATGCTACCTTTTCAATAACCTTTATTATGAAGGGTAGGCTGGATATGGGGCAGTAAGACTTTGGGTCCGTAGCGCTCATCCTTACGCCCTTGTAAACTGGTTACACGGTTTGAAGACCTGCAAACTGTGTAAATGCTGCTAAGCTGAAAATTCAGTGGCATTAATACAGTGCTGCTGGATATCCGCGGGTGTGCCATCACTACATGCCCCGATGCTAAGCGGTTAGCATCTGGGCATGTCAGTGGCATTCTGGGGGAGAGTGGAGATGGCACCTGTCACTAACCAGGCAGTAGCAGTAGCGATATTGAGCTGCTGCTCAGATAGCGACACATGGGTAAAGTAAGGCTTGGCAAAGAGCGGCCTGATTTTACCCATGGAAGCTAACTGGGCAGCAGCTGAATATCGCGCTGCCTGGTTAGCTCCCCGGCATTGAATATTCGGGGTTAAAATTCAGCAGTGATGGCCAGCCGCTTTAGAAGCGTTAGTGGCCACCACTGGCTATTTATTTATTTAATTAATTAATTAATGGCTCTTATATACCGCCCCTTCCAATGATCAAGGACTGTTTACATTGAACAAAAATTATAGAAACTTGGTTACAAGGAACATTTCAAACTATAATACAGCAAACTATGTGCAGGTCAGCTGGGCATTTATACAGTTGTATCGTAGTAGCTGTGTCTTAAATATTTACATGATATATTGCGAACATAGTGTGATATGTTGCGGACAGTGTGAGAAAGGGGTGTAGACATATCAGGGGGTGGGGGTAGAAGTCAGGAGGCAGTCTCGGTGAAATAGGTGGGTTATAATATTCTGAGAATAGTAGGGTTGTTAGGAGTTTACGAAATGCTTGCAGGTCCTTGGTTGATCTAAGGGAGTCTGGAGGGAGTTTCAGAGGGTCGGGGAAGAATATCTGCTCTAGCTTAGTTTTGATAGGAGGCTACAAATAACTTTGTACCATTTCTTCTACCTCTGAAGAGGGCTTTATTATGCAGCCAAGAAGGGGTTACTTGTTCATTTGATTTTGGAAAAGATATATTTGGTTGGTGCCACTCTCAGATTTTAGTTTGGAAAACAGGATGTTCCCAGTGTTCAAGCAGACCTGTTGGAACATCTGCTTTATGCTCTTATAACTGATAGTTCATAAATACTGCTAAATTAAATTAACAAAATCAGAGAATTCTCCCTGGTGTGTACGTATTCTTTTTCTTATGGAAACCTTTGTCAGCGTTTCTTTGATATAAGGTGTTTCAAATGAACTAGTCAGCATTTCCTCCAGCTGAAATACTTTATTTTATTGATATTTTTGTTTAACTATTTGATTTTCACTGATTACTCTGCATGGCCTAAAAACCTTGCCAATACTGCTGACAAAGCATTATTTATGCAAGGTGATTTTGGAAGGGTTAGCAACCTTTACACATATAAAAGTCTGAGTTACACATGTAAACCCTGCGTATACATAGGAGTAACAATTTTAGAAATGGAGATATTTATTTGTGGAAGTGGCAGCGCACAGCAGTTCTAGGCTCAGTCCTTAGAAAATCCTTCAAAGCCTACAGGTGTATTGTATTTTACAGCTCTAATACATGCAGCCCGTTGGTGTTCACATTGCTCTGAGTCACGCATAGCCCCTGGCTAACTGTTCATTTGGATAGGGAGGTGTGTAAAGTAGCGCAAAGCCCTGAGTGGTACAGCTCTTTTCTTATGTTATTCTTTCCTAATTTTCAGTATATAAACAAAGATCATCACAACATCTTTGCAAAGGCAGCCAAAACAGCAAATATGTAACATTATATCATTACCAAAAAAAGAAGAAATAAGCCTACTGCTCTTTTTTTTTAAAAGAATATTTTCCTTTGAAAAGCGACATTGTCTGACGCATGTCCTGCCAAATCCACCTGTTTTTGTGGCAGTGCTCATGTGTATTTTATAAAAGGCTCAATGTTCAGCAAGCCTTTTATAAAATACTAGGTGGTTCTTTAGCACACGGAACTCAGCCTCCATCTTCTTCTCCTTCCATTTAGTAGATGCCACTATCAATCAACCCTTAGTGACTTACATAAAAAGACTGGAGTGGAGGAGTGGCCTAGTGGTTGGGGCAAGGTACTTCAGGCCAGAAGGTCGGGGGTTCAAATCCCACTAGAGGACAGCAACCTTGGGCTTGAAGGACTGGGGTTTCTAGTCCCACAGGTGCTCCTTGTGGTCTTGGGCAAGCCACTTAACCCTCCGTAGCCCATGTTCCCTATAAAATAGTTATCTCCAAGTTATAATGCCCTGTTCAATGTAATTTCAGTTTGTTCAATGTAAACCGCACTGATGCAGAATAGCGCGGTATATAAGAGAATATAAATAAAAAATAACTGTAGCCAATTGTAAAACTATTAAATTAAACTAAGGGGGACTTTCACTAAAGGATGCTGAGATGTTACACCCAATACTCCAAAAGTGCCGAAACGATGGTGTGTTAGGTGCAACACTACTGTGTTAAGTGTCTGGGAGCTGTGGAAAGCATTTCCCTGGCAGTTAGTGCAAATGCCTTTCTCTTTGCGTATGCCACATTAGTCTGGGTGCACTTAACTCTACCTTTTGAGGTTGTTGGGTGAACCTGCACTAATCATGTGGTGTTTACCCTGCAGTAACTGCACGGAGGTCACCATGCCCACTCTCCAGCCCTAACCTGCCCACTCGTGACCCTAACACGGGTTGCACATTTAGCACGGGATTCGTGAATCCTGTTCTGTCATGGTCCCGTGATAGCTGGCAATGCATGTCCCAGCATCAGCCAGAACACGTGCTTCCAGCTAATGCCCTTTAGTAAAAGACTTCCAAAGTCTTTCATCTCCATTTTAGATGACCTGCACAGATTTATCCTCATAATGATTTAACCATGAGACCAAACATAAAGCTGGACAGTGAGGCCAGAATTATTGTACTGGCATAAAAGGAGAAGCTTAACAGCCCCAAAAAATGCAGGTTTTTAGAGTAAGTGTTAAACAGATGAACCGCGGATTGAAGCTCTGTCAGTGGTTTTTTTTTTCCTTCCGGTGCATTTTCTTGTCATTAAGCATGATATCATAGTACACAGGAAATGTCAGATCGTCTACCATATTCCTGTCTTCAAACAAGGAGATTATTATTTCATGGGGATTCAGCCAAAAAACATCTTAAGCCTCTTCCTCACATACCTTTTATTATTTTCCTACCAGTAGGCACTTTCACATCCCACTTAATGCTAGAGGTCTATGTGATTTGACCCAACAACGTGTACGAACTACAACACACTGTAGTTGTAATTATCAACCTTTCACAGCAAAAAAAAAAATAGAGCACACGCCTTTGAACAGATTAATAATATGTGCACGTCCATTTTCTGTTTTAAGCAATCTACGTAGAATGAATGTGTGCGGAGCAGAAACTTCCCACTGGCTCATTATTTAGGACTGTTACTGGGTTATTTAAAAATCAAACTGACCTTTACAAGAACACAATCACCAATAATATGGGCCTTATGCACCACTTTTCCTTATGAATATTTTGCGGTCATTCAGAGTTCTGTTTTTATCACAGCGGAGGGCAGTACTTAAGACACTGCTGGCCACCACTTTATATAAAATGTTAGTGAAATGCTACTTGCATTTCTGTGAGGAATAAGTGGTTGCAGCAGTAAACATACAGAAAGAATTAATATTTCAAGTTCCTCAGTTACTTAGCCTGAATTTGTCAGTTTCACTCTAGTTATTCTCTGGCGAACAAGTCTTCTGAAAGAAAAGTCCAAGACCCTGCTACTGTAATTAATATATCGCCTGTTTGCTCTTTAAAATTCCTCAGTTCAAGAAGACACATTGCCTGAAGTCGGATTCCAAAGATTCTTGCAGGACCAATAACTCATTTTCCCAAAGGCTGTCAATTACTCTAATGGCAGCTGCAGTGTGTCTGACTCATTATGCCTCCAGTCTGTTCCCCTGACAGTCTATTTTCTTATGGTTGAATAACCCAAACAAGTTTAGTATGCACAAGGAGCTTCTATGTAGGAAGGTGCTCGGGGATTTCACAGAAAATGTCCCCAGAATATTTCATTAGATGCTCTGTCCTTCAATCGATCTATAGTCCCTGCAGACACTCTTCTTTGAAAAAGTTAATGCGGAACCATAGTTTGTATCGCATTCTGAAAAAAAGCCCAAACAAACTAGGAGACAAAATCACTAAAATATTATTATGATTGCTAAAGGTCAATCATAGGTTCAGATATTGAAATTTGCCTTCTCCCAGGAATGCTTTTGGGTTAAATGGTGATTAAGAAGTCACATTACCTAATGAATGGTCTCTTCTGGGTCACTGCTGTGCCTTCTACACCAGTTGGTGGCGATATTTTTCTCTGGGTACTGTTGTTATCACAGTCACTGAAAGTTGTGCCTTTGGCATCATGTTCAATGGGGAGAACTATTGAGCATTTCTCTAGTAATTTTCTGTTCCTTCCTCATTCAAAACACAATAATCTTAGTCTCTCTTTGCTTTGAATACTGCTTTGTACAAAAGCCAATGTACAATGTACAGCTGCTACTCTTTCCCCATGACTGTATCTTCCATCCTAAAGACAAAAGATGCATAGTTGGTCTAATCATGGTCAGTTGGAATTAATTAGACAAGTTGGACATTCAAGGTGGCTTGTCAATTATTGAGACACTGTATTGATTTGCACTATGAGTTAAATCTATCCTAAGGAGCAAACGGAGCCAGTGCAAGGACATGAGTTGTCCTAGGTCAGGGGTCTGCAACCTTTAAGACGTAAAGAGCCACTTGGACCCGTTTCCGAAGGGAAAAAAAAAACTGGGAGCCGCAAAACCATTGCGACATTTAAAACAAATCTAACACTGCATATATTGTTTCTTACCTTAATGCTATATACGACCCCCTACTTTTCCTGTTAAAATATAGGTGTTTGGCCTATACTCGCCGTATAAGACTACCCCTCTTCCTTCACACACCAAAAAAAAAACCGCCAGAAAATATCACAACAACAAGTAACAATATTTGATTTCAAAATTATGATGATTTTGTAGTCAAATCACTAATATGAAATAAAATTATTTTTTCTACCTTTGTTGTCTGACCAATTTATTCTTTGATCATGCTGGTCCCGATCTGAGGCTTCTGCTTTCCTGTCTTCTCTTAGCTCTCTTTCTGTGGTCTATGGTCCATCTGCCATTTCTTATCTCTTCTTTCGTTTTCTTCACTTCTTTCCATCAGCCTATTTCCAGTCCCAGTAACCCTCCCCAATATCAGCCCCTTTCCAGTCCTCACTCCCAGTACCTTCCAGTGCTAATCCCCCCTCAACCCCATTACCAGTGCTAGCCTCCCCTAATCAGCCCAATACCAGTCCTACCCCCCCATCAGCTCATTACCAGTCCTAGCCTCCCCTAATCAGCTCATTTCCAGTGCTCGTCCCCTCAACCCCATTACCAGTGCTCCATCCCTCCATGTCAGCCCCCTCCCTCCCTCCATCCATATCAGCTCCCTCCCTCCATGTCAGCCCCCTCCATCCCTCCATGTCAGCCCCCCTCCCTCCATCCATATCAGCTCCCTCCCTCCATGTCAGCCCCCTCCATCCCTCCATGTCAGCCCCCCTCCCTCCATCCATATCAGCTCCCTCCCTCCATGTCAGCCCCCCTCCCTCCATCCATCCATATCAGCTCCCTCCCTCCATGTCAGCCCCCCTCCGTCCATGTCAGCCCCCCTCCCTCCATCCATCCATATCAGCTCCCTCCCTCCATATCTGCTCCCTCCCTCCATGTCAGCCCCCCTCCCTCCCTCCAACCATATCTGCACCCTCCCTCCATTTCAGCCCCTCCCTCCATGTCAGCCCCCTCCCTCCATCCATCCATATCTGCTCCCTCCCTCCATGTCAGCCCCCCTCCCTCCATGTCAGCCCCCCTCCCTCCATCCATCCATATCTGCTCCCTCCCTCCATGTCAGCCCCCCCTCCCTCCATCCATCCATCCATATCTGCTCCCTCCCTCCATGTCAGCCCCCCTCCCTCCATCCATCCATATCTGCTCCCTCCCTCCATGTCAGCCCCCCTCCCTCCATCCATATCAGCTCCCTCCCTCCCTCCATATCCGCTCCCTCCCTCCCTGTCAGCCCCCTCCATCCATCCATATCTGCTCCCTCCCTGTCAGCTCCCTCCCTTCTTCTGCAGCCGCGGCTCTCTGCCTCTTAGGGAACCGCGGCTGTGCTTTTAAAATCATCTCGGAGCCCTTCCTGTCTTGACGGGCTCCGTGCAGCATTGTCCCGCCTCCAAAGGAAGTGGTAAACAACTTCCTTTAGAGGCGGGACAATGCTGCACGGAGCCCGTCAAGACAGGAAGGGCTCCGAGATGATTTTAAAAGCACAGCCGCGGTTCCCTAAGAGGCAGGGAACCGCGGCTGCAGAAGAAGGGAGGGAGCCCATAATGCCATAAATACCGGGCGGGCAGTGTGCTCTGGAGCCGCGGCAAAGGTGAGAAAGAGCCGCATGCGGCTCCGGAGCCGCGGGTTGCCGACCCCTGTCCTAGGTGAAGCCTCATTCCTGCTACCCCCTTTGCTCCCACCCCTCTCCAGGACCTGCAGCAGCAGCAGCAGCAGCAGCAGCAGCCATGACTTTAAACAGCAATGCAGTGCTAACTCAAAGCCCCCAACACTGCTTTCTGTTGGTGCCATTCTTTAACCAGCCATTTCCACTCCTCCGACGCAGACTTCCTGTGTTACAGTGTTTTTCCTGGCTGGGAGCATTGCTACTTCCTCTGACTCATTTCCCCTTCACTGTGATGTCCCTCAGGGCTCGGCCCTGGCGCCTCTCCAGTTTAATATTTTCCTTGCATCCCTGGCTTTACTTATCCAACAATCAGGTATGTCGGTATACTACTATGCCGATGACATTATCATCCTCAATCACACAAGTCCCACTCAGCTTGATCTCTCTCCTCTTAACACCTGCCTATCCCAAGTATCTAGCTGGTTTACTACCAACTGCCTACATCTCAGTCTTCCAAAAACGTCAGCCATTTGGTTCACCCATGGTGGCACATGTCCTCCATTGGCTCCTGTTTTGTCCCACACTCCTCTTCCCTTGGTCTCCTCCCTCCGCTACCTAGGGGTGATTCTCGACACCGACCTTTCCTTCCACAACCACATTTCGCAGTTTGTTCGATGCTCATTCTGCTATCTTTGTCACATCCTTGCCATACGTCCCTGTCTCTCACCCCAAGCACTGACCACTCTTCTCTTGTCATTGGTGATATCTCAGCTTGACTTCTGCAATCTTGCACTCACTGGCATCCCAAAGTAACAGCTCCATCGCCTACAACTAATCCAGAATACCGCAGCCAGGCTCATTATGCATTCTTCCTGCCGTGATCATATCACCCCCCTTCTACATCATCTTCATTGACTCCCAGTAGAATACAGTATGCGCTATAAAATTCTGACCTTAGGACACCAAGCTATCTACACACAGACCCCCCAGTACCTGGCGGACCTCATGCAATTTTACACTCCCTCCCGCAGCCTCCGAACAGTATACATTAATTGTCTACATCTCCCATCTCCCTCCTGAGCACATCTTTAATCCACACGCCTCTCTGCTTTTTTTTCCTTGCTCCATCCATTTGGAACTCACTCCCCATCTCCCTCCGCCTGGAATAATCCTACTCAAAATTCAAGTCCCTTCTAAAAACTCATCTCTTTGCCTCTGCTTTTGACCTCCTAAACTCTAGTCCTTAACCCTATTACCATTTCCGACTCTGGATCTTTTTACCTTGATTGATAGTGTTCTTTTCTTTCCTGTCCGATTATTCTAGTTCTTTTCCTTTTCCGGGCCGTGGCCCTATTTTCCTTGGTTATAATATGTACATTGCCTTGATGTTTGAAAGGTGGTATATCAAGCAAAGTAATAAACATAAACCATTAACATGGAGCCCGATGCTCCCGGCCGCCATTTTAAAGGGGCTGGTGGCATTCTCCAAAGTCAGTGCCAAGACCCATACCCCTCCTAAGAAAACTTCCTCCCCACTAAGATCAGCATCATCCTAAGAAAACCCCCAGAAGAACCTACTGCACAAACCAATCCACCCTCCTCTAGGCCTCCTCTGAGTGTACCTTTTCTAATCCTTGGTGGTCCAGGGCTTCGGGGGCAAGAATGATCTCTGGTCACTTAAACATTTAATAATAATGATATCTATTATCCCTTCCCCAAAGAGCTTACCATCAAAGGCAATGGGAGGTAGAGTGACTTGTCACAAGGTCACCAGGAGTGGCAGTGACAGAAGTGGGATTTGACCCTTGGGCTTTCCTGGTTCCCAGCCCATTGCTTCAACCTCTAGGCCACTTTGCCCACATCTGAAAGTAGAATCCTCAGATCCTTCAGTATGAAATCTTTCCTGGCTTCTGACAGCTCGCATTGTGGGTGGTTCCTAGTAAACTGGGAGCTACATACTTTGATGTATGATCCATTCAGGACCCTCACTAGTTTGTTTATTCTGGACTTTCTATACCATCTTTTCAACTGCATCAAAGAAATTTACAATTGACCAAGATTTAAAAAAAAGAAATACACAGTTTCAAAGAAGAGAAAGAAAAGGTTCAATTCGGAGGTTTTTGCCATCTCTTTGCCTTTGTGTGTTTGAGAGTAGGCCAGGAGAAGACTCATGCTGTAAGACCAGAGTGAAGAGAGAAGCTCAGATTGGAGCTTGAAGGAAAATGAAGGTATTTGATGGGGAAAAAGCATCCGCTTAAAGAGCAGTGTACAGTAAGTGGAGGGGTCCGTGTAAGAGGGGAGAGACTGTTATGTTCTGTTGCACGAAGGAACAGGTACCCAAACAGTATATCATGAACACCCCTGACCATGTCAAGAAGGACAAACAGATGAGCATGATCACAGGCATAAATATTATTATTTAACTGTGTTTATATACCACTGATCTACAAGTCTAAGCAGTTTACATATAACAACTGTGCCAAGTTGGCTTAGATGGAACAGAGATAACTTTGTGAGGTACATAGAACTGGTTACTAGAACAGTAGCAACTTATTAGAAATATAGAACTATAAACATCAAATGATTATTGGCATGTAACAGAAAATGATAATGGGTGCGAGATTGTTGTTGAGAGGGGAAGGAGGGGGAGGCAGGGGTGGGCTGGGGGAGGGTAAAGAGGGGGGAGGAGGGCTGGGGGGAGGGAGTAGAGGGATGTGCTGGGACGGCTGGAATGGGGAACATTGACTATGTATTCTGATTGGTGAAATGTTCAAGGAACAAATGAGTTTTTAGGTTTTTCTTGAATTCGGTGTGATCATTCATGTTGTGGAGATAGTCTGATAATGCATTCCACAGTACTGGTGTGAAGAAGGAGAAGGCTCTTTTGGATGTGGTGGAGTTGGTTTTCATGTTTAAAGACGGTAGGTGGAGCGTGTTAAGGGAATTAGTTCTCCTAGATCTGTTGTTAGGAGTTTTTTGTATTAATGATTGGAGATAGGTGGAAGATAGTCCATATAAGAGCTTGAAGGTCATGTGGATAGTCTTGTGTTTGATTCATTGAAGGATGGGCAGCCAGTACAATTGTTTGAGTATTTGCTCTGTCCTTGGGGCATTGCAGAGGATGCGTGCTGCAGTATTCATGGCTAGATGGAGTGGTTGAAGTGCACACTTAGGTAAGCCTTGTAGAATTAGACAGCAATCGAAGTGAGGGAATGTGAGTGCTTGAAGAATTGTGCAGAAATCATTTGGGTCCAGGCATGGTCTTAGGTGTTGTACTGTTTTGAGTTTGTGGTAGATGGTTCATGTAATGTTGGTTATGTGAGGGGAAACTGTGAGGTGTTGATCAAGGATGATCCCTAGGTAGTGTACTTGAGGTTTAACTTGTAGTTGGGCTTTGGAAACAGTTATGTGGGTAGGTAGTGAGAAGTTAGTGTGCTTGAAAATATATAAGGCTTCAGTTTTCTTGAAATTTATGTTCATGTTGTGTTCAGTGAGCCAGGTTGATATGCTGGTGAAGCATTTCTTTAGATGGGTGGTGGTTGGGTTGATGCTGTTGATTGAAGCATAAAACATAACATCATCTGCATATATGTGGTAGAGTAGGTTGTGTGCTTATATGATAGAGCAAATTGGCTGGAGAAAGAGGTTGAATAATAATGAGAATAGGGCTGAACATTGGAGGACTCCCTGCTGCTCTAAGTATGGCTCTGAAGTTTGTTGTCCATTTTTACTCGGAGATAGTGATCTGATAGGTATGAATTGAATCATTTTAGCATGGTGCCTTTCAGTCCGATTGCTTGCAGATGTTGAATGATGAGATTGTGTGGAATGGACTCAAAGGTGGATTTGATATCCAGGAATATGAGTAGCACAATGGTTAATACATTGACCGATGAGACAGGGGTCATGAGTTTGAACCCCCAATGGGCCTAATGAATAAGGGTGGCCGAGGCAATTCCTTTGGAGGATGTAGTAAAGGCTGTTAGTGTAGCTGGGTTTAAAAAAGGTTTGGACAAATTCCTGGAGGAAAGGTCCATAAACCATTATTAAGAAGGGACCCAGGATATCAATGCTTGACCCAGTACAAGCATTGTTGAACCTGTGTCTTTTGGGGAAACTGCTAGGTACGTATGACCTAGACTGGCCACTGTTGGAAACAGGATACTGGGCTTGATGGACCTTGGTCTGACCCAGTATGGCATATCTTATGTTCTTATTGCTTTGTTGGTTTTGTCAATGCCTTTTGTGAGGTTGTCTGTTAGAACCGTGAGTAGGGATTCATCTCCAAATTGAGGCGTGAAGCCATAAATTTGGGGGTCATGTGGGTAGTTAAGGCCAAATATTCAACTGGGCAGAGCTAAGTGCCATAGCCGCTTAGTCCTGCCTGCCGACTCCCAAACCAAGGCTAACCGTGCAGCTTAGATATTACATGCTGCACGGTTAGTGCTTGGCATCTTATCTTATCTTATCTTATCTTATCGGCACTGAGGCTAACCATGCAACTTCCAATATCGGTGCTGAACAGTTAGCTCTGGTCCTGCCCTCACTCCACCCCAGAATGCCCTCAGCACGCCCTGATGCTAGCCGGCTAGCATCGGGGTGCCTAGGGGACTTAGTTGGGGATATTCAACAGCACTATCTGTGTATTCTACAATCAAATATCCATTAGCAGGCATTTACATGGTTAACTGGCTGTTAACCATGTAAATGCCTTTTGAATATCGGGCTGTCACCCCACCCACAGACTGTCCTGGCACTATCTGGATAGTGCTGCTGATATTGAGCTCGGCAGGGTTTATCCAGTCAGAAGGTCCTGATATCCAGATCAAGTCTTTTGAATATCAGGCCTATAGATTTTATTTCTAAATCCTCTCTTTTGAACATGGGATAAGCTTACAGACTTGAAAAGCAACAACACTGAAATTGATACACGCATCATAATATATATCAGTAGACCTATTCTAAAAACTCCTCTGCTGACATCAACTTACCCACCTCTTACAGACCCATCTCCAGCAGTCCCTTCCTAATGAAACTAATCAAAAAAGCGTCCAATTACAGCTACAAGACTTCATAGACTCCTCTGCTCCTCTAGACATGCAACAGCTTGGTTTTAGGTCTGACGACACTGTGGAAACCTTTCTCACATCACTAATCATCACCCTACTTCACGAGCTTGAACAGGTCAAGCGAGGATTTATCCTTATATTTTTGGACATAGCGTCCGCCTTTGACTCAATAAACCATGTCAAATTAGTCAGGCTGGAGTTCATAGGTGTAAATAGTACCCCCCCCCCCAACCTGGTTCCAGTTCTACCTGACTGACCACCAACAACAAATAAAAATAGGGAACATGACCTCCAAACCGTTTAAACAGCTTCAAGGCATACCTCAAAGATCTGCCCTCTCAGCCTTACTCTTTAATCTATACATCCAACCAATCTGCCAAATCATACAGACACATAAAATACACTATCACATTGATGCTGATGACCTGATGCAAAACGCCCTCTTCGGTACCAACAACCCAGAACACACCGCAATATAATCATGCTTCAGAGCAGTAGAAGAATGTCTGGATGAAACATAGAAACAGAAATATGACGACAGAAAAAGACTACATGGCCTATCTAGTCTCTCCTTCCATATCAACAACTACAAGAGTCCCCTTTTTTCCTTTAGAGATCCTCTGTGTTTGTCCCATGCTTTCTTAAATTCAGTTACTGTCCTCATCTCTACCACCTCCACTGGGAGACTACTCCACGCATCCACCACTCTTTCCATAAAGAAATATTTCTGCATATCACTCCTGAATCTATCCCCCTTCACCCACATCCCATGTCCCCTCGTAGCAGAACTTGCTTTCAATTCTCTCCCCCTGAACATTTATGCTACGGAAGTATTTAAACATCTCAATCATATCACCTCTATCCTGCCTTTCCTCTAAGGTGTACATATTAAGATCCTTAAGTCTGTCCTCATATGCTTTTTAAAGAAGACCACTAACCATCTTAGTAGCCACCCTCTGCACCAACTCCATCCTGTTCACATCCTTTTGAAGGTGCGGTCTCCAGAATTGCACACAATACTCCAAATGAGATTGCACGAAAGACTTATACAGACGCACTATCACCTCCTTTTTTCTGCTAGCCGTTCCTCTCCGTATGCACCCATGCATCCTTCTAGCTTTTGCCATCGCCTTTCTACCTGTTTAGCTACTTTAAGATCATCAGACACAACCATGCCTAGGTCCCGCTCTTCTTTAGTGGATAAAAGTACTTCACCCCCTATACTATATTGCTCCCTTGGGTTGCTGCAGCCCAAATGCATGACCTTACATTTTTTAACATTAAATCTCAGCTGACAAATTCTAGACCATTCTTCAAGCTTAGCTAGATCCCTCCTTATGTTATATACACCTTCCTGGGTGTCTACTGTATTGCAGATTTTGGTTTCATCCGCAAAGAGGCAAACCTTACCCGACAGCCCTTCCGCTATATCACTAACAAAGATGTTAAAAGAATCGGACCAAGGACAGATCCCTGGGGCACACCACTGGTAACATCCTTCTCCTCAAAGTGAGCCCCATTTACCTGTACTCTTTGTTGCCTCCCACCCAACCAATTACTAACCCAAGCAGTACCTTTAGGGTCCATCCCTATGGTGCTCAGTTTGTTTATAAGTCGCCTATGAGGAACAGTGTCAAAGGCTTTACTGAAATCTAAATACACCACATCTAGGGCTCTCCCTCGGTCCAACTCCCTGGTCACCCTGTCAAAGAAATCAATCAGATTTGTCTGACAAGACCTGCTTCTGATGAATCCATGCTGCCTCAGATCCTGTAATCCGTTGGACTCCAGAAACCTCACTATTTTCTCTTTCAGCAGCGGTTCCAATAATTTACTCACCACCGAAGTTAAACTAACCGGCCTATAGTTTTCAACCACATCTTTACTTCCGCTTTTGTGTAAAGGCACCACATGAGCCTCTCTTCAGTCCTTTGGCACCACTCCCGACTCTAACGAGGCATTGAAAAGGTCAGTCAGTGTAGCTGCTAGAACGTCCCCAAGTTCCCTCAGTATTCTAGGGTGTATCCCATCCGGTCCCATCGCTTTGTCTACTTTAAGTTGAGCTAGTTTCTCACGAACACAGTCTTCTGAAAATTGTTCAAGATGTCCCTCGCTTCTGTTCCTGTTTGTGGGTGTTTTCTGAGGTCCTGCTCCTGGTTCTTCATCTGTGAACACAGAACAGAAATATTTGTTAAGCAATTCTGCTTTATCCTCATCAGCTTCTATATATTCCTCCCCTTCACCCTTGAGTCTGACAATACCACTTTTGCCCTTCCTCTTCTCACTAACATATCTGAAAAATGTCTTATCCCCCCATTTTATTGCATTCGTTATTTCCTCTTCTTTTTGGATCTTTGCTTTCCTGACTACTTTGCTAGCTTCTCTAAGTTTTTCCAAATATAGATGCCTGTCTTCCTCTCTCTGTGATCTCTTGTATTTCATGAAGGCCTCCCTCTTTTTCTTCACCTTTTCAGCTACTTCTTTCGAAAGCCATAGCGGTCTCCTTTTCCTTTTACCTTTTACCTTTATTTACCATTTTAACAAAAAGGTTGGTTGCCCTTAAAATATCCCCTTTCAGTTTTGCCCACTGTTTTTCTACATCCCCCAGCTGTTCCCATCCCGCTAACGACTCCCTGAGGTATTGGCCCATCTTGGCAAAGTTAGTCTTCCTAAAGTCTAAGACCCTGATCTTTGAATGGATCCTAACAGCCTTAGTCCTAATACTGAACCACACCATCTGGTGATCACTGGATGCAAAATGATCTCCCACTATAACATCAGAAACACTCACCATTGGTAAGCACCAAGTCCAGTATGGCCCCTTCACGTGTGGGTTCTGTTACCAATTGCCTGAATAGTTCTCCCTGTAGAGAATCCAGGATCTCTTTACTTCTAGATGATACTGCTGCAGGAATGTGCCAATCAACATCTGGCATATTGAAATCCCCTATCAGTAGCACTTCCCCTTTCCTAGCAATGCTGCGTATGTTTTCAATTAACTCTGTCCACCTCTTCCTCTTGTGAGGGAGGTCTGTATATCACGCCAATGCAAATAGATTTTTCTTTCCCTCTTTCTAGCTTAACCCACAATGCATCCTCTCTCTCTTTTAAGCTCTGTAATTCCAAAGCTTTAATAGTATTTTTTACATATAGTGACACTCCTCCTACCCTTCGTCCTACCCTGTCCTTTCTGAATAAAGTATAGCCAGGTATAGTTACATCCCAGTCATGGTTTTCTGTGAACTATTTTTCTGTAACTGCCACTAAATCCAAGTCGGCCACTCCCATCAAAGCTTCAGCATCAGGGATCTTATTTCCCATGCTACAGGCATTTATACACACCGCTTTCCATATTTTACCACGTTTACCCATTTCCATAAAGGTATTTAATCTATCATGTACCTGGGGGCTTTCACTTGCCTGGGGGCTTTCTTCACCCATCCCCAATGAATCTAGTTTAAAGCCCTCTTCAGTAGATTAGCCAGTCTACTACTGAAGATGCGTTGACCTTTCTTAGACAGATGGATGCCATCTCTGCTCTGCAACCCTTGGAACAGCATCCCATGGTCTAGGAAACCAAAACGCTCTTGATGACACCATCCACGTAGCCATGTGGATGGTGTCATCGAGAGCCAAACTTGAACATAAGCTATCAATCAATTATATCAAGTCAGAAGTACTCATCATATCCAGAGACCCCTACTATGCCCCTCCAGAACAAATAAAAAATCAATGAAGCACTATTTACCATAAGGCCAGAGGTTAAATACCTAGGGATCACTCTAGATCACAAACTGACCTTTCAGGCACACATCAAAATAACTTCAAGCTCTGTATACCATACGATGAGGATATTGCATAACCTTCATCCACTGCTAGACCATCAGCACTACCATACAGTAGGCCAAGTCTTAATCACCCCACACCTGGATTATTGTAACTCAGTCCTCCAGGGCCTCCCAAACCTAGTCCTCAGGCTTCTACAAACCTCACAAAATTACGGCAGCCCAGCTCATCACCAAAACATCATGATATGATCACATCACACCAGTACTTAAAAGCCTACACTGGCTCCCAGTTAAAGCAAGAATAAAATACAAGGCAATCATGGCCACATTCAAAACTATACACAACCTTACAGCTACCTACCTTCAACCACTCATTCAAAAAAACTTGGACACAAGACTATGACGACAACAACATCTAAATCTCACTATCCAAGCCCTGAAAAAAAAAGGTACACGGTTTGCCAAAGAGCATTCTCATTCTATGGCCCTACATTATGGAACTCACTGCCATCTAGGTTAAGGACCATCCAGGTCCTAAATGACTTCTGGAAAAAATTAAAGACACACCTCTTCAAAGAAGCCTTCGGATCTATCACATAGACTCTCCACCTCAACTCTGCTACCATACATTACGGACTGTTAGACCTCTGCATGTTGTGATGATCAGCAGCCTGATAGTCAGGGGAGAGGTACCTTTGGAATAGTGCAGGCTCCCTTGCAACCTCGGGGAAAGCCCAGAGCCACTAAGTTCAACAAAGCTCCAGCCTGGCCTTTGTAAGAGGGACCATACCCTTCCACATCCTATGCTGGGCAGGATCCCAGATTGGCCCAGTTTCCCTGGCTCACCAGGAACTATACCTTGGAACTTATTTATTTATTTAGCTGCATTTATATCCCGCTTTTCACCGGGTCAAAGCGGTTGGGGGATACATTTAACACGAGGGGATATGAGACACATACACTAATACTTACAGGGAACATGGGCAATGGAGGGTTAAGTGGCTTGCCCAAGACCACAAGGGGCACCTGCGGGACTAGAAGCCCCAGTCCTTCCGGTCTAAGGTTGCTGTCCTCTAGTGGGATTTGAACCACCGACCTTCTGGCCTGTAGTACCTTGCCTCAACCACTAGGCCACTCCTCCCTCCTCCCTCCTCCCTCCAAAGAGAGGCTGGAAGGGAGAAGCGTCACAGGGTCCTGCCCTAGAAAAGCTCCCAGAGTTTCTAAGGTAAGGGGGCAGAGGATCTGAGGAGTAAGATCCCATGGAAGCTCTTGCATATGGAGAGAACAAGGAACCCATGGAGGTACTTTTGATGAGGTAGTGAAGGCTTTAGCCCTGGGGCAGGTTCAATCAGTTGAGAATGAACCTGGAAGGTGGGAAGGGAAGGGCTGCTGCACCATTGCTGACTGTGTAGTGGAGCACACTGCTTTGTTCAGCAAAAGACTGGGTTTAAACCCTGTCGGTATAAAAGACTACTTGTAACTTTGTTTTCATTATTCAACTGAACTGTTTTGCTTTGTGAGAGAGAGAGGCCATGCCCGACCCTGGGGCTAAGTGAGGTCCAAGGTTTTTAGAGGTGTAGGCCACAGGATTGTTTGCTAGAAATGACTGTGATTCCAAGGGAACCTGCTTTGGTGTTTTCCTGCAATATCTGAACCGGACTACAGCTTTGGGATCCAAGTTGGTGGATCGAGTGCTTCAGCTGTCTCCAGAATCCGCTCCACAGCTTCACAATGTATATAAGTTAAGCCCCCCTACTACTACCATGATCTAATCTGTACAGTTCCACATTAATCCTATAACCTCATTGTAAATATATTTACATGTTATCACATATGCTCGTTCTATGTGTATTATAGTTGAGTCCCATGTAAACCGCTTTGATACCACGAAAAGCAATATGGAAGAAATATTAAATAAATAAATATATGCATAATATATCTCTAGCAGTATTTCACACACCTAACAAATATACATGTAAGAGATTAGCATGAAGGGTGTCAAAAATATTCAGTGCCATCTTATGCATATCTTTTGTGTGGTATCTGGAAAACCAGACCAGTTAGATATGGAGACATGCATTAACCTCAGCATTGCCGTTTGATTTCTGTATCCTACATAACATTCAGGCAAGAAGACAGAGAAATGAAATCTAATTAAAGCATTTTGAAGATGAAACAACTGATCTCTTTGTGATCTCAGGTTACAGCTCTCAAGTTAGCACAGACGATCAGACAAGCTGTCACAATTAAAGTTAGAGAAACATAAAATTGCAGACCTAGGCACTTAAGAGACAAATGGCAGGGAGGTATCTCTGAGGTGTCATTAGCTGTGATATAGTAATAGGATGCTCTTTTGGGGAAAGGTTATATCATATTGATACATACTGGGTTTGATAAGCTTAATGGCTTTTTGCAACTCCATATTTTCTGGGAAGTTTTTCCCTCAGATAAGGTTCTGTTTGATGTGGCCCATAGATACCAAGCTGCGCATACAGTGTTTATGGCATGTATGATTGGAGATCTTAAAGTGCCTATACAGAGACCCCATCCTCCCATGCATTATAGAAAATTGGAGGTGACACTGAGTAGCTAGGGTGTGTCCAGTGGCCAAAAAAAGACAGCAAGGCGTCCAGAGTGGCAGTGCTGAGCACCTATGAGGTTTTCTTGGTCTCACTGCTGAAGACAGTAGGGAAGGGTCAGGAATAGCTCTGTCCACCAAAAAAGAAGGCCTTGGACGTGCATCAGAATCCTGGTAGGGAAGATGAGCGGTAGGGAGGGGCTCATTGAGACCAGAGAGAGTATGGTTTTTGAAGGGGAGGAGTGATTGAGGCCAGAAGAAAGTTGCTGGGGGTTGGATATTAATTGAGGCCAAAGAGAAGGGTTTTCTACGGGAGGGAGGCAGGCATACATCCATAGATTTATAAAATGAAGTTCTGCTGAAAAAAACTTACTCTTTAGCCTTCAGTCTTATTCACTATTTTGGTAGGGCCACCTTTGATGTTTCTAATGGCCCATTGTGCTAACTTGCAGCCGAAAAGGACTTTGCTGGATTTTCCCTAGTACTACTTGAGTTGTGGCCCATCAATTGATCGTATCTGCACTGTGTAATTTAATCGGGTGAGAGCCATACTGAGAGGCTTTGTTCATAGAGTCCCAGCATCAACACTTGGGCACTTTGACAAGTTGATGCGCTGTGGTGCATATCCATTTGTCTTCCCCTTCATATACCTGAAGTGGACAATTGGTGGGTCTTATATAAAAAACAAGCTTTGTGTTGGGAAATTGGTTGGAGAAGATGAATGAATCTATTACAGTGGTGGTAGGAGGGAGAGTATTTTAGATGGGGAGGGTGGATGGATGAGGAGTCGATTATAAGGAAAATAGGGATAGGCAGCTGAACTATATTCAGTTAATAGGACAAGGGAACCTGCAGGTAGGAGAAAATTGTTGTTTAATTTAATTAATGTACACTCAAAAATCTTTCTGATGCTGCATATTTTAGTGGATCAGAATATGGTTTTTTTGGCATTGACTGAGATTTGTTTTTTTGATGATGTAGTAATTTGTGTTCAACCAAGTTTGCTGGAATGGTGATTGTTTTTTTAGAGATGTGGTAGCATTAAAGGTTGGGATGGTGTTGAAGCATTGAAACCTAGACAGGTACACTAACTCAACGGGTAGGATATGAATGCTTATCGATTGTGAGGGAGGATGAGAACATGGAGAAACTGGCTATTTTAGTAGTGTATCAGAAACTACGAGGTATGTTTACTAAGGGTGTTAACGTGGCAGTTATTATCAAGTGTTAACTGCGGCGATAAGGGGTTTTACATGTGAAAAAGGCTCTGGGCGGGTAGGAGGCATTCTAGCGGTAAGGGTGCAATGGACTTTTTAATGTGCATTAATAGGACATTGGGCATTAAGGTGTCCAGCGTGCACCTTAATGTCCGAAAATGGTTGTCACCCTAACGCTGGATAAGGGAGCACCAAAGAAAGGCAATGTAAAGGTGATGGATAGAAGGACAGGTGGGAGCTGATGGACCTGCCAGATCCGTGGGCACCCTCTGTGGCAGCCAGTTATTTGGATGAACATGTGGGAGGCAGCTGTACCAATGCACTAGGGGGTGCCAGTGTAAAATGGTGCAACAGTGTGGCATAGGATGTGCAGTGAAAGGAGGATGGAACAGGAGTAGTGACGTGCAGATCAGGCACAGGGGAGGTATGTGGGAAGAGCCAAAATGCAGGAAAGAGTACCTGTGTAGGCCATGGTGTAGCAGCTTGCATGAGAAGACATGACTGCACACAGCCGACAGAGGCGGATAGATGGGCTGAAGGAAGAATGGCAACAGAGGAGAAGGCAGTATGGACTGGCAGCACCAATGTGCCGTAGGTGCCATCTCCAGCATATTTGTACTGTGTGGGAAAACGTGTGTCAGTCCCATGTGGAAGGCCTGATACCAGACATGTGGGTCTCACACCTGTCCCAGCCACACAACTGTAAGATTTGGTCAGGTTACTTTCCTTTAGGTCCTGGGTTCATTTCACTTCACAGAGGCAGTGGGGCTTGTAATAAAACAACCAAACAGGAGAAAGGTTTTTTATGTAGAAATAGGCTTAATACATAGGTATTGAACAGAGGTATATAGTGATTGTTACAGAGCTGTTTCAGTGTGCATCAATGAATCTGTGTGTGCATGTGCATGTGTGAAGTGTGAGAGAGAGATAGGCCAGAACATGTGTTTAGAGCCTCATGGCAAGGGAGAGAGAGAGAGAGCGGGGGAGGGGTAAAGGGAATTGATTATCAGAGCCTCCTGTCCTTCATGTCCGATGAATGGTGGAAGAGAGAGAGGTAAGAACATGTGGGTCAGAGCCTCATGGCAAGGAAGAGAGAACGGGGGAGGGGTGAAGGGAATTGATTATCAGAGCCTCCTGTCCTTCATGTCCGATGAATGGTGGAAGAGAGAGAGAGAGAAAGTGTTTCTGTCTTTTATAGTGAATTGAATCCTCTCCAGCACTTCCCCTTGAGGTCTGCTAGCCACTCCCTTTAAGGTCTGCCATTCTTGATTTAGCAAGGAGGGGCTTCAGACAGGCCTTGGAGACTGAAATCACCAGGGGGTCAGAGTTAATCTCATCTTGTAAAATGTCCTATTACCTTTGGAGACTGAAGTCACCAGAGTCCAAAGCTGCATGAAATGTATGCTGACATCTCCCACACCTTTTTTATTTTTATTTATTATTTGTGCCTGGAAATGGTGGAAGCAAGCCTGTGGTACCTGTCCCAGCTGCCATTACATGATAGTAGGCAGCTTGTCTAATACCTCCTGTATTAAATACCTTGCTATGTCCACCAAGTCCCCTGTACTGCACAGTACTGTCTCTAGTATTCTAGAGATAAACAAGTCTCCTTATGAGTCCAAACTTCGTGTCTTAGGTAGAGCAGCCACTACTGGGGGGGGGGGGGGGGACCTCAATATGCTACCTCCGTGCCCGTCTTAGAGAGAGTGAACAGTGCTTAAGGTCTGCAGGAATTTTTGAGGAGGCTAAAGCAAAAAGGTACCAGGATGCTATGAGTGAGGATAGGAAGCAATACTAGACTGCAGCTGACTCTGGTATTCAGTGTAATAGGAAATGCCAAATTAGCCAAATTAGCCTGGATGTAGGGGTGAATGCTGGAGAAGTTCAGGGTAACTACCTTAAAATGTTGTTGATGTGTATGACATGCGTTGCAAGGATATGTACATTTGCTTCATCTTACAGCACAGGAAAATTACGATAATGCATAGCAATATTTGTACAGCAGTTAAAATAATAAAAACATTAAAGACATGATCAGCAGTAGGTGAGTAACCAAATAACAATTCCCACACAGACACATGAGCATCTTGTAGCAAGTGTCCAACAATTTGTTGAATGTGTCCATTCTCATAAGCGATGGTGTGATTCACTTCAGTGGATGTTGTTTTAAGGTGATCAATATAGGCATGGAGTTCTGTAAAGTTGAGCAGTTTATGTAGTGTCTCTTCTCCCATGCCAAGTGGTAAGGGATGCACAGCATATGAGATAAAGTCTGGAATGTCCATAGAGTCATTGGTAACCAGTGGTGTGGAGTAAGTTGTCCCATTAATGGTGAGGGAGACCAGTGGTGTATAACTGCACCAGGTATTGTTTGGTGGTGTATAACTGCACCAGGTATTGTTTGGTAAATAGTTTGAACTGTACAACAAAGTGTTCTTGGGAAGGCGAATGTCATGCATTCTGGGAGCAATCGAAAAAGAAACATTCTGGAGAAAGAACAGATGAAAACAAAAGTGTCCAGCTCCAAGGTAATACAAACTGTGTGAGGTAGTCAGGGAATATGAGAGCTTAAACGTCAGGGAGCAAGAGGAGGAATTGTTCCAGCAGGAGGTGTCCGCCTCTTTAAACTGGTGAGGTTGACACTTGAACTGAAATGTAGTCTGCTCACACAAACTGGGGTCCATCGGCTTGAATGAAGTCCAGGTGTCATCCAGTGGCTGCACCCATGTGAGATGGTCCACAGGATACATAAGCATATTATCAAACTTTACCCCAATATTAACAATAGGATAAATAACTGTGTGTTGTCCTGACCATGGGATCAAAGTACAGATAGAGCAGCCTTGTGGTGAACAAATGGGAACACTAACTGTCCACCAATCAAGGTGCGCTATAGCAAATTCAGGTATTTTGGTACTAGCCATATGAATGAGAGATGGTGGCCAGTGTCCTAACTTAGCAGTGATCAGAATTTCCTTTAGTATAGTAATAAGCTCGATCTGTACTTGATCACAGGCAAGAGCCCAGGAAATATTCTTTCCCAATCTATATTCTGCATGTGCTAAGGTAACAATTTTCTGTTCTATAATGGGAGATATAAGAGCAAAGGTATCTACAACTACATTGGACAGTTTAGAGGAAGCTTCATTAATAATATGTTGTGAGGTAAAACCATCCGCAGCATGCTGAGCAGTGGATCCCATTTTATTACGGAGCACCTCTATATCAATTATATTAAGGGCACCCAGTGCAGTCCCTGTGCCACCTAAAATTGTATCAATTAATTCACGCTTGTGTCGAAATTGCTTGGCTCGGGGTGTTACTGACTGCATATCAAACCAAGTATTGAGCATTTGTATGTGGTTGGCAACAAACTGAGAGCAATTTGGATATTTGTGAGTAACTAGAAACAATTTGGGAAATAGATGCCAAGTAAGAAAATGGTATTCCACATCATATAAAACATCGTGTGGTGCATCATATTTAATCTGAAAGGGATGTTCTTCCTGATATGGGTGGATATCAGAAAGGTAGAGTACAGGAGGAGCAGAAGTGGTGGGAGGGGTAGGATGAGGGGTGGTAGGTAAACAAGATACATCCAAAAGGAATGAAGTCTCAGTGATGTGCTGTTGATCACTCACAACCCATGTATAAGTTATTTTCCAGGTACCTTTGTTCTGACAGGAAATACTGTACAAAATCAAAGCAGGAGGACCTAGAAAGTAACGTTCTGGGCATGCCCTCAATTCTTGTGTCCTTTCTAGAGAAGTGGAAACTGGTGGCTCCCACTGTACTTGAGTGATGTTTAATGAATAGAACACTGGCTTGTCCTGTACCGAACAGAAACTCAGGATGACCAGATCCTTTCCTTCCGGGAAAGGTGGGGGTATTTCTTGGTAGCGATACACTCCACCTGTGGAATTAGCCCAGCCAATCGTGCATATTCGGATGATAGTTCCTGTAATGAGACTTGAGTAGAAGAGAGCAGATACAAGAACAACAGGAAACCGAGACATAATAAAAGCAAACTTGTTTCACTCTACTAGGGAGTAAACAAATGCTCCCCACTTATACTATGTAACAACAAAACAAACAAACAAAAAATAATAATAATTTCTACTACTTATTTACATAACTATTAAACACATGTCAACTATACAGCAGGAGTAAATAGTTACCGTCCTCAAGCGACTTTTGTTCAGAAAGCAGCTGTCCGTGCTGTCTTCAGATGGTATCTGAAAACAAAGACTGATAAAACACGTATTACCCATATGGTTTTTAACTGGGTGATGTGTTTCCAGTACTGCTGGTTGTCAGGCATTAGGATCTGGTATAGGCTTGGGCCTAAGGTATCAGTAACTAAGTACGGTCCCTCCCACTGTGCAGTTCCAAAGGGGAGGTTTGGTCTAGGTCTCATCTCTGCAAGACACTAGTGACAGGGCTTCCTTCATGTATTCATGGAATATTGATGGGGAATCCTTATATCCCTGTGGAAGCACAGTCCATGCATATTGTTTTTTCAGCCACTGAAAGGCTGTTTTGTACTGGCATTCAAGGGCCAGGGGCAGACTCTAAAACCCATTGGATATGTCTAAAACAGAGAAAAATTTACATTTGGGATTCAGTTTAGAGATCATTTCAGGGTATGAGGCTACCATGGGCACTACAGATTTTGAAACTTGATTCAGGGAACGGAGGTCCATAGTGAGCCTGAAGGAACCCCCCCGGTTTAACTATCGGCCAGGCTGGTGAATTACATGTGGAAGAAATAGGTCTAATCAGACCCCTCTCCTCCAGTATCTTCAAAATTTTAGTCACTGGTTCTATAGCCTGATGAGGTACTGGGTATTGCTTCTGTGGTGGAGGATCCTCACCTTCCAACAGTATTTCTGTGTGCATTTTCCCACAATCTAACTTGTCTTGAGCCCAGACTGGAATATCAGCCACTTCTGAGGGAATTACACACAGATCATACTGCTGAGCTGCCTTGGTGCACTGAGTTGCTAACTGCATGGGAATGACTTCATGCACTAAAGTTTTAGAAGCACTTGAAGTTCCTGAATACTGCCACAATTTAAGATTAGCCATATCCACCACCAAATTTAACTGGTTGAGAACATCAATTCCAATTATTTCTTTTGGTGTGTTCACTATAGTGGAGGCAGTGGTTTCCAGCATTTCCTTATTTTGTTCACTGTGCACAGGGATACCCCATTTAACTGGGATAGCCACACATTTGGAAGCTGTGTCATTAATTCCTTGAATTTCATAAATTTCCATATTTTTCTGATCTGCAGTGGGAGAAGCTCTGTTAGTAAAACTAATTCCAGCCCCTGTGTCAATCAAAGCTAGTTTATCCTGACCCCCTATTCTACTGATAACATTGGGGCGTGCACAAGAGTCCAGTATCAAGGGTGTTAAAAGCCTTAAATTGTGTCCTGGGCCTGTATCCATTTCATCATCCAGAGGCTCTGGAATTGAGTCCTCTGCTGAGATAAAGGAGGCAGGCTGGGCTATGAAGGCTTGAGACATTTTGATATCTGAACTCAAGAGGTCAGGACACCCCTATGCACTAGCCTTGTGTTTGTCCTGAGCTGCTTGTAAATCCTGTTTTAATTTATCTATTTCTATCTGCAGTATGTGTTTGTCTTGTTCCCATGTAGTTTTCTCCTTTTCTAGCCCATCTCTCTGTGCTTTGAGCTCCTGAAAAGGAATGTAACCCGAGGAGTTTCTAAAAGAACCTCTGCCATGTGCTCTCCAAGGTGTGTGTCCTCTGTCTGTGTTTCTTGTGTACTGAGAGGATCCCTCGGCTTGCCACTTCCGTGCTTCTGATACTGTAATGACCTGCGAGGGCTGGGGCTTCCAAACAGACCCAATTCTGAGCATTAAAGTATCAAAAGGGGTTGCTTCAGGGTCTTCAGAAAATAACAGAAGGTGTTTTGTAATCTCAGGGGATAACAATTCTAATAAAAATTCCTTATGCATGCTCTCCCCATAATCTTCTGCCTTGGGCCAGGACTCCTGCTCATTAAGAACTGCTTTTAAAATCCAGGCTCTATATGCAAACTCTTCCAGTGTATCATTTGGTAGAGGTGAAATAATTTTAAATACTTGCATTGGGGAACAGTGAAATAGTTTCTCAGTACCCATTTTAACCAACTTGTATGGGTGAGTGAGAGAGCCAACTCTATAATAGTGTGGCCCCAGAGCCAAATGCATAAATATCAAAGTCTGATTGTTTTCTTCTGTATTTCCCTAGACCCCAGTGAATCAGAATATCAATCGCCCATTTAACCCACTGATTTACATTAAGAGGCATAGTGCCAATATTCTCAACTATTTTTTCTATATCTCTATCTTTTAAATTTTCCTGCACCATTACTTTAACTGGTGCTTTGAGTTCAGTACTGGGTGCCATGTCTAAGTCATCTGAATTATCCTCCTGGCAGAGATCCTGATTATTGCTGGGTTCTGGCTGAGATAAACTATCATGAATTTCTTCATGTGATTCATCTGTATTCTTCCCATTTCTAAGTCCAACTATGCATACTTTAGTATTCTTTTGTTTGTCAATAGCTGGTATGCATGGCTGATAGGGTGTGTCATAAGCATAGGGGGCTGAGGGAGTAGTGGGTGTTGGCTTTTGACTTCCAGAGGCCAATTGATCCTTAACGTGCCTCAATTCAAGTTTAAGTGCTTCTAATTGCTCACTAGCAGTTATAAAAGAATTTGTGGCTTGTATCACTTGAGTTCTTTGTATAGAGATGCAAATTTGTGCCTCCTCAAGGTCTTTGGTCAATTGGGTACACTGAGAAGTCAGTTCAGTATAGTCCTTTTTCCTTGGATAAAAAGGCATTTTATTTTATTTGTTTTCTTTTTGAATTCTTGATCATGGTTTAACATTTGTCTTTGAATATTATACCATGATGACTCAGGGAATTCACCTTCAAAGGGACCCCCTTTCCTCTTACAGTATGAAATTACCATTTCTTTAAGTTCTTTAAAATCAAAGGCTTCCATATTTGATAATGCAGAAAGGCGTAGTTGGACTATCTCAAATGTGTAACCTTAGAAGGAGGAATGCTCACTTTTATGAAGAAGTGAGACTTAGAATTATAGTTGGAATGGTATAAATTTTATGGGTGTTCAGTAAAGAGTACTGGCATAAAGACCACACCTTAAAATTATACCTGAATAAAAAGTGCTTATCACCTTTTTTAACAGGGTGGAAGTTTAGGGTGAAGTTATAGTAAGAAGGGTGTTAGGAGATTAACAGAATTGTTGTATCAATTGCAGCCAGCTTTAAGCCTGCTCTCACTAAGATAGTTACTGACAGGAGACAGAGAAATAAAAATTAAAAGGGACAGGAGGTAATAGCTTTATCAGGAAAGATGTATATTGTATTCAATGAGGGACTGTTTACCTGTGTACCACTTCCAAACTAAATCTGGACTATCTCTCTGTCTTTTCTTAGCAGCTCAAATAATATAGCAAGCCTATACATCAAAATAAGACAATTGCAAGCCACTCTGTGTGATGTAGATGCTTACAGAGCCTTTTGACAATAAAATTCTCACCTTGTCTAACCCGCAAAACAAATTTATCACTGGAACTGTTCACTAAATAGTGTCTAAGTGTCATCCAGTCTGTCAATTGTAAATGGTCACAAGGACTTTTGATTCTGTCTGAAATCTACTTAATGTATTATACAAAATTATTACTTACCCAACTGGAGGTCTGCTGTGAAATCCGAGAGACGAGCCCCCATAAAGATGTAAGATTTGGTCAGGTTACTTTCCTTTAGGTCCTGGGTTCATTTCACTTCACAGAGGCAGTGGGGCTTGTAATAAAACAACCAAACAGGTGTGGCTTGGAGAAAGGTTTTTTTATGTAGAAATAGGCTTAATACATAGGTATTGAACAGAGGTATATAGTAATTGTTACAGAGCTGTTTCAGTGTGCATCAATGAATCTGTGTGTGCATGTGCATGTGCATGTGTGAAGTGTGAGAGAGAGATAGGCCAGAACATGTGTTTAGAGCAAGGGAGAGAGAGAGAGCGGGGGAGGGGTGAAGGGAATTGATTATCAGAGCCTCCTGTCCTTCATGTCCGATGAATGGTGGAAGAGAGAGAGGTAAGAACATGTGGGTCAGAGCCTCATGGCAAGGGAGAGAGAGCGGGGGAGGGGTGAAGGGAATTGATTATCAGAGCCTCCTGTCCTTCATGTCCGATGAATGGTGGAAGAGAGAGAGAGAGAGAGGAAGTGTTTCTGTCTTTTATAGTGAGTTGAATCCTCTCCAGCACGTCCCCTTGAGGTCTGCTAGCCACTCCCTTTAAGGTCTGCCATTCTTGATTTAGCAAGGAGGGGCTTCAGACAGGCCTTGGAGACTGAAATCACCAGGGGGTCAGAGTTAATCTCATCTTGTAAACTGTCCTATTACCTTTGGAGACTGAAGTCACCAGAGTCCAAAGCTGCATGAAATGTATGCTGACAACAACCACTAGAAAACACCCCAGACAAATACTGTATGTAGATAATAACTGGATAGATGTCATTCAAACTGGGCAAATGGGGCATGTACGGACATGAGGTGATACTTGCAGGTGGGTATCCGAAGGGTAGGATGGATCTGCATGTATTGCAGAGATGTGATGGAGCCAAAACTGTACAGTCACAGTCATGATGTCATACATGACCCATGTCTCACATGTAAGTTACAGCTATATGCATGCAACTGCCTGTTAGTATACTGCTGTATCAGGGCAGACACATCGGAGTACATCTTACTGACGGATTGATAATGTCTGATGATAAACAAGGACTGTATGGACCTTCAGTCAGCTGAGTCATTGGTGGGTTAAGTGAATTTCTCAAGGTTACCAGGAGGTGATATCAGTCCATGAAGATTGTGGCAGATATAAAATGCGACAGTAACACATTCCGAAATGTCACATGAAGAGTGCTAGTGGGCTTCAAACCCTGGTATCTCAGCCCCCAAACCATTGCCATAACCATTATACCATGCCTCCAAGCGAGTGCCTGACATCTGCAGCAGAGTCAATAAAGCCACACTCTCAGAAGGGCATGCTGGGGAATAGCATGTTTGCTGACCCAAAGTGTGGCCAGAACGCATAAGAAAGTTATGGACGACAAAGAGGATTTTGTGTAGGTCAAGTTGCAGACCCTATACCAGTGGTTCTCAACCCAGTCCTCTGGGACCCCTAGTTCAGCCAGGTTTTCAGGGTATCCACAATGAATATGCATGAGATAGATCTGCATACAATGGAAGCAGTGCATGCAGATCTATCTCATGCATATTTATTGTGGATATCCTGAAAACCTGACTGGCCTGGGGGGTCCCAGAGGACTGGGTGAGAACCACTAGCCTACACTGTTGGCACTGATGGATGATCTGCAAGGAGATCTTGATAGAAGTGATGATTATATAGGGATTCTGTTGGTTGTGGCTCATTCAGATTTAAACATTCAACAAAAATGTGTCTTAATTTTGACATCATCAATCATCAGTCAGTGGAGCTGGTAGAGATGAGGACAGTAACTGAATTCAAAAACGCATGGGACAAACACAGAGGATCTCTAAAGGAAAAAAGGGGACTGTTGTAGTTGTTGATATGGAAGGACAGACTAGATAGGCCATGTGGTCTTTTTCTGTCGTCATGTTTCTGTGTAATCTGTTGGATTGGCTGAGGTTACGCTGTGTTAAGAGGCAGGCTTAGTTTTGGTTTCAGTGATACTTTGATCATAGGAGACAAAGAATAAGTTTTCAGGGCTAGATTTTAGACTCTTGGGAATTGTCCTGTGGCCTTCCATAGGATTCATAGTAACATAGAGAATGACAGCAGATAAAGACCAGCATGGTCCATCTAGTCTGGTAATTTAGGAGTTATTCACATTTGCTGTGATCCAATCCTCTTGCTATGTAGTGTCCCATGCCTTTTTGAATTCCATTCCTGTTTTGGCTCCCCCACCACCTCGTTCGGGCGGGCATTCCAAGCATTCATTCCTCTCTGTCCCCTGTTTTCTTTAATTTCTTTTTACAGCCCTTTGCACAGAAGATTAAGGATTGTGGTATAAAGTATTTATTTTATGCTTATGACAATGTTATCGATCACAGTTTAGATAACAAGCTGGAAAGTCAAGTTGCTGAAGATTCAGGATTGTTTGAAGAAAACCTCCTGGCTATGGTCTCCTGGCTCTTATGATTGAATGAGAAGATGACACGGTTGGTGTTTTTTTAAAAAGCTGGCGGATGAATATGTGTAGAGAGTGGTCATCGCCATTTGCTATCTGGAGAGCAGTGATATTCAGCTGGCTACCTGGATAACTATCCAGGAGAATTTAGGACAGCGTCACTCTCTGAATAACAAAATGGAATCCCTTCATGCTGCTCTCATTCCATCTTGCCACTACCCAGATAGTGTTGGGGTGGTCTGTAATGAAAGCAACGGATAGTGCCAATTAGGGCATAATGGCAGCTGTTATCTGCATAATCACCTTTGACTATTGGACCGTGAGATTCTTAGGGAAAAGGGTCAGGTAGGCATGAGCTACCCCCATAGTATGGATACAGAGTGATTTGAAATAAAGAAGCAGAGTTTCTGGAGGTGATATTGGGGTCATCTCTTGCAGGTGCAAGGGTATATTGATCATTTCGCAAGGCTGTCCTGCTTTCCGCTGCATCATGTTAGCAATTTACATTTTTATGAGTTTATATCACCTTAGATCAATTGCACTGGTGGTGGTCTTGAGTCAATTAGACTAGAAAAATCCATTATTAGTGGGGCACATAAGACACAGATGACCCAAGAACAATATGTGCAGAATACAGCCACTCAAATTATTTTAGGACTAAAACTGAGGGATCCCATGATTCAAGCTTTGGAAGCATTGTAATGGCCTCCACTACCTTATAGAGTTTTTAAGCTTTTAATATTAGCTTCCAAGATCTCTTTTTGCTGTCTGAAGGAGAGGTTGATTTCACAGGCAGTGGAATGGGGTGGGCCACTAGAGCCTTGGCCGCAGCAATATTTTATCCAATATATCATCAGCAACTAGAGAACTTGAGGACGGGGCCAGAAATCGGTTTGTTTGGCCCTTCCAACACAAAAAGGTGTCATGATGCCCCTGCTCCAACTAGTGGCAATCATTCTTTGGATGACATTCTTGAAAGTTCCTTCTCTTGCAGAAGTACACCTTCTGGAGCCTAGGAATTGGTCTTTGTCTGCTATGGGCCCCCCGCTGTGGAATGTATGACAGGGATTTGTGTGGCTTCAGTCAAAGAGCATTTTAAGGCAACGAAAGACTCTGCTTGAAATTGAAGTAGTGATAGGCGATGAATGGATGAGATGGGTCATATGGAGTTAAAGATCACTAGCGTATTACTGAATGATGGTTTTATATAGTTTGTTTTATGTTACTGATTTAATTTACCCTCAGCTGGTAGTAGAAGGTTGACAGAAATAAGTAAATAAGATATTTCTTTGTAAAAGTTTATTTAGTAGAAGCTTTGATAGCTTTCCATTTAACAGAGGCCCACATTACTTAATTACTTGCGTTGCTTTGCCAAGGCAATCTTTGTGACCACAAGTCATCTAATGATATTAATAGTTAGCACTTTCCAAACATTCAGTTATCTCGCTTTTTAAATTAAAAGCTGAGGACCTCTTTTTAAGGAATTAGAAAGGCAGGGCAGAGTTTGTTACGAAGAGTGTCACCTTTAGTTGTTGGGTACAACAAGAGTCTAGAGCACAGATTCTCAACCCAGTTCTCAGGACACACCTAGCCAGACAGGTTTTCAGAAGAACCACAATGAATATGCATTAGAGAGATTTGCATACAATGGAGGCAGTGCTAGCAAATCTCTCTCATGCTTATTTATTGCAGTTATCTAAAAAACCTTACTGGCTAAGTGTGTCCCCAGGACTCGGTTGAGAATCCCTTGTTTAGAGCCACCAACATAGTAATAATTTTTATGACAAAGCAGTGCTTAGAGCTGGGTTCCTGTTCTACTATTTTTTTGAAATGAGTCTCTGAAGTAGCCTCAGAACAGCTTCTGGTTTTCTTAAATATTATCTTTCCTCAGTTTCCCTTCTTGCTGATATATTTTGTCACAGCCAGATGTTATTTTTGAGCGCTGTGTCTTCAGATGTTCTTTGCATAGGCTGGACTTTGCCATGTTGTAGGTTGTAGATATTTCAGTTTCTACTGGAATTTGGTGGTGGTATAAGTTGCTGAGAGCATAACCATGACTCAGTGAGAAATAAATGTAACAAAATAAACATCATATTTTATAGCAAATCCCAGAGACTTAGGGGTATGTTTAGTAAACTGCGGTAATGTGATAACATACCCTCAGATCTAGCTACTTAGGGGTATGTTTACTAAACCGTCTTAATGTGCGCCCGGCGATAGTGTGCAGGATGCCATAAAAGGAGTGGGCGTTTCAGTCTTAAAGTAGCAAAACTGGATTATCGTGTGATAACGCATGCTGCTGTGCACATTATCGGGCGAAGTGCCGCTAAGCGTGTTAACGCGCGATAATCTTAAGTAGGCACGCAGACATGCAAACATAGAAGCAGAGGTGTAGCGCAATGGTTAATACACTGACTGATGGTACAGGGGTCATGAGTTCAATCCCCCAGTGTGCCTAATGCATAAGGTTGGCTGAGGCATCACCCTTTACATTTAAGTAGTGATTTTTGAGGCATTTTACTTTTATTTTAATTAGTGCTGCCAGCAAACACACCCTCACAGTGGTGTAACTTAAGGTACCGCATAAGGCACCCCATAATGCACTCCATAGGGCACATTATAAAGTGCACTGTCCGCCAAGGCACCCTATAATGTCCCCTATAGGACACTTTATAAGGCACTTGATAGGGCGCCTTATAAGGCGCCCTATAAGGTTCCTTATGGGGCACCTTAAGGTTACAGTACTCTGAGGTCGTTTTTGCTAGCAGCACTAATGTACATTAAAAATAGACAATGCCTCAGACAGCCCTATCAAATAACCCCACCATGGGTTTGAACCCATGACCTCTGGCTTCACAGGCAGTGAAGTAACCAGTGGGCTACAGCTGCTAACAAGCCCCTGGCTGGCTGCAGAAGGACTGCATGTCACCACACAAACTGTCTGCTGAGGTGACCAGGATAGGGTTAACCCACCCTTACCCATGATGCACTGCACATGCAAATCAGCAATCGACAGATGGGCACAAGATGGGGTATGCACCCCCACAGCACCTCGGCCTGGTAGGGGGAACTCACTGTGTGTGGTACTGGCGCAGAGTAGCCACAGACCGTCACATTGTGGGGGTACTGTGCTCACCCTGAGGGTGAGGTGGGGCGCCCAGCACCAGGTCCACAGCACCTTTCATGGCTGAAATACGCCATGCTGCAGGTCCCCATCAGTGCTACTGTGTGTGATAGGTAGTTCCTGCAGACCCACCTAGGCTACATCTGTGTCCTTCTGTATTTCTCAGTCATGTCTAGCCCTTATGGGCTATGATGCACCCAGAATGGTGCCATGGTTACATGATGTAGGTGGGGGAGAGGGGGGGTGTTTGGGCCCATAGGCGGATTATGTACCACCACACAACCCACCCTCTGGGGCTCAGGGTGGGAAACAGGATCACCCACCAACAGATCCACATTCTACCTCCTTGCAATGGTAGCAGTAGAGGGGACCATCAACCCCAGTCCTGCTGGGGAACAGACACCCTACAGGGCAGGTAATGCAGAGCTGTACCCATCCATAAAGCAATAGCAGACAGACAGTAGGCCTGGAAATGCTCAGCTGCCCCCACCACTATCTGACATTCTCCAGCAGCAAGCCTCCAGCCGCTGCACCCTGCAAGGTGTTCCAGCAAGACACATACCAGCTGCAGACAGTCTGCTAGCTAGTCCATAATGCATGGTCCTGGGGGAGATGCATGTACCTAGAACTGGGATGTCAGCATACACACCAAGCAGATAAGTCCAAAAGGGAACCCATAAATATCACATGAGAAAAATACTATATGGTACTATGGGGGAACCTAGCCATGCCGTGGTCACTGCTCAGTCAGGGTGAGAGTGACCTCCCAGCAGGACATGCTGTGGCCATGCTGTCCGTGCAGGTGGTGGCTGGGCACTACAATGTCCGAGCCATTGCCCTATGCCCTGTGCAGAGGCAACCAGGCCAGGCCACCCTATCCAGGCTATTCTCACAGTACCTTGCTCCTCATTATGCACATTGGCAGGTCAATACTGGCAACAGTGCTAGCAGTGTGGGCTGTGGAGGGTGTTGGCAGCCACCACACACTGGATAGACAGACACACACTCCACACACCTTTGCCAGCATTGTGCAACTATAGAGGTGTTTGGCAGCCCTGGCCACCACACCAGTCCTGGGCACAGTGCAGGCATGGCTATGGTACGCAATACTGTTGGGGTCACTCTGTCAGACACCAGACCTGAGGCACACTCCACAGACATCAGAAAGGTTGCTATGATGCAGCTCAATCAGCCAATTGTGCTTAACATAGGAATTGCTATCTGCCAGTTATCATAGCAACCTTTTGATAGCTGTGTACAGTTTTCCCATGTTTAGGGTGGCATTGCTAAGGTATGCAAGTGCTAGTATGGGGAGATGCACGCAGGGCCCAACATCCTGCCTCTCCAGGAGGCTTGGGATAATGGAGCCTGTGGGTGCGGGTGTGTCTGCCCCTGTTGACCGCTGCTCTAGGGCATAGGTTCCCAACTCCAGTCCTGGAGGGCCAAACACTGTTCGGGTTTTCATGCTGTCCCTAATGAATATGCATGAGATACATCTGCATACCATGGGGGCGGTGCATAGCAATGCAGCAGAGCCACATTTATTAGAGGCAGCATGGAACCTGAATGGTGTTTGGCCCTCCAGGACTGCATTTGGGAGACTCTGCTTTAGGTAATGTGCATGTTTATGGTGTCTGTGCTCTGTAGTGTAAAATGTAGGTGTTTTGGGCATGTCTACGTCATCTGCACTAAAGGTTCTGTCTGTATTAGCATGTTTAGTAGTGGGTAAAATATGGGGGCTGGGTTGGCAGGAACCACAGCTGGGACTTGAACCTGTGACCTTCTGCTCCTGAACACACTGGCTGTGTGCACTGCACCACCGTGTTGCCACAGAGACAGTGCATTCCCTGGGGATACCATGACTGTTCATCAGACAGGGCCTGTCTGTTGCAGTGCATAGCACCCACCTACACAGGGCTAGGCCATGGTCTGCTCTGGGAAGCTGCCACTGCCCCCTCCACCACCAGTACCCCTCTGCCACCCTGCTGACATGCCCTTCTGCTGGTGGTGCTGGTGGAGCGCAGTCTTAGACCATCCAGTGTGCGGGTAGGCGGCTGCCTATGGTGCGGGTTCTGGGGTAGGGGTGCCTGCATAGATGTCCACGCTTCCCCCCAGCACCGCCTGCCAATGTTCTGTGCCCTTGGGGGTACCTGCTGGGTACTATCCCCTGTGACACTGTGGGAAACACACTCTTGCCCATGCTGGGCCCTCATCAGTTGCTGTCTGGCTGATCTACTGTTTCAGCATTCCTATGGGCCACCTAGGCATCACCCTAGTCCGCACTGTGGCCCAGCTGCAGTACAGCATGTGCCATCTGGAGCCCTCTGTGTCCCCTTTCCCAGCATCTGTCCAGTTGCCCATTCCGACATGCCCGCCCTGCTGTTGTAGAACATGTGCACGCCATAGGAAACTTGTCCAATGGAGAGGGAAACCCTGATCAGTGCAATTTCACTGTGGGATCATTCACCTTGTATGGGGACAGAGCGTAGACCCTTCCAAAATTCATTTCCAGTTCATACTGCTAGACCAGTCCAGACAAACGGGTTGTGTCCCCCTGCCAGCAGATCTTGGAGACAGAGAATTCTACCAGAGCTCTGATAGGCTGGACTCTGGTGATATGGTCCTACCCCTAGGGGTCTCCCTCAGTATTTCTCTGTCTCCAGCAGATCTGGTTGCTTTTGTTGTTTTTCCCTCAAAATCTTTAAAATTATTTAGAATCCCTTTGGGGATTGATATTTCCACTTGCCTGTTGCTGCCAGTATAGTTTCACTGTGCACCAGGGTGTTTGCAGCTGAGCTCCTGTTTCTGACACAGTAGAGCTCGCTGACAGGAAGAATCCCCAGCATCTGGCCATGAGGGCTTGTTAGCTGGACGAAGGCCTCCCTAAAATCAGGTTTCTCTGCATCTTGAGGCTCCTGGATGCACCCAGATTTCACAAGAGGTGTTACTCTGGGTTTCCCAGCAACTTGATTCCCCAGATAAATTGTAGAGCTCCTGGGCCTGGCTTCAGTAGAGCTCCCAATTTTCTTTAAGTAGTGCTGAGTCTTTGCCAGAGAGCTTAGACAGCAGGAGGATCAGGTATCAATTTCTGAGAGAAACTGTAAGTAAACTGTTTTTCTTACTTGCCTCAGCTGCCCTGGGTTTATTTCAACTGCATTGGGACCGGCTGTCTCTGACCTGATTCCTTCACTTCCGGTTTCATCAGGGTCTGTTCATCTGGGTTTGAAGTTCCTATTTTCTTCATTTTAATTTCCTGGATGCACCCAGAGCACACAAGAGGTGTTTCTCTGGGTTTCCCAGGCTTCCCTCCTTATTAGCTGTATTTTCTGTAATCAGCAATACAACAGGGTTTGAGCTTCTGATTTCACTGTCTGTGCAGCTCCCCTTTTCTCCAGAAGCACCTTCCAGCCCCTGCCATGAGGGTCTAAGTGGCTGCAGAGGGATCAAACTCTAATTTCTCTACCTTTCAGTCACTGTAATTACCTTACACTGACTTTGAAAGTTTCTCTTCTCCATGGGAACTCAGCTCCTCTGTACCAGCACAGTGAATAACTTGACAGTTTCCTCCTTCCCTCTGTTTCTGGTGATTCAGGGTTCGTCAGGATTTGAATTTTTAAGTTGCTAGCAGCACTCCTTGCCTCTTCCCCAGCAATTTCGCTGCATTTTTAAGGTTTTTAGAGCTTAGGGAACTTTTATTTTGCGTTTTTTCTGTGCCAGCGGCCATTTTGAAAATCAGGAGGGATTTCTCTTCAGTGTTGTTTTTTGGAGGGAACAGCTCTGGGCAGCCATTTCAAAACATTTAAACATGCTGTGAAGGCACAGGGAGTTTCAAAATCACTTTTCTTTGAAGGGTCTTCTGTTTCCCTAAGCCTACCTTGATTTTTGTTTACAAAAAAAAAAGGGTTTAAGCCTCTGCAATGCCTGTTTCTCTGCACAGCAGTATTATATGTAATAATAAGAAAAAGCAGTTAATAGATTGCTTGTGTTCCACCTGCATGCTGCATCCAGGAGAATCTTCTTCCTCCATTCCCTCTGCGCTGCCAGCTGGGGACATCAGCGCCTTAACTCCTCCCTCCTTAGAGCCCCTGCAGCAAGATCTTCCTGCAGAAAAGGTTCAGTCAGCTCCCATTTTGCTTCCACAGCTGATATACGCCACAGCAGCCTTGGCTGACAGGGAGTTCCTGACGCTCTTCCGCCAGGCATGGCACCTGTGGCATTCTGAGTCTGTTGGTATACCTTCAGCACCTGCCTGGTAGCACACAAGAATATGGTGGGGTCTCGCAAGCGGTCCCGAAAGTCCTCAGACCTTAAAGCAGTACGTCCTTCTAGGAACGTTGCATATGGCTTGTGGGACACTACGGATATTCCAGAAGACTTTAAATCGTCGGAGGTGAGCCCTGACTCATTGGAGAAAGAAGATGGGGAATATTCTCCGTCTGATTCTTCGCTGACAGTTCACGAGGGCTCTCAAGATATCAGACTTTTTCGGAAAGGGACGTTATCGGCCCTAATCACACAGGTGATGGAGTCACTACGCCTAGTCGACACGCCTGATCCTCAGAGTTCTCAAACCCTGTTGCAGCCGGATCCCATTTTACAGGGCATTCGTAAGCCTTCCAAAGCTTTTTCCTTTCCAGCCGAGTTACAGCATATGGTATCTCGAGAGTGGGACTCTCCAGATTCCTCTCTACGTACGGCACGCGGTATTGGTCAGTTATACCCTTGGTCTCCTTCTGCCTTGGACCGTTGGCTGACATACCCGAAAGTTGATGCGTTAGTGACCGGGGTCACCAAGCATACCACAATTCTGGTTGAGGGCGGAGCGGCACTCCGCGACCAGCAAGACCAAAAAAAAAAAAAAAAGTTGAGAGTCTGCTAAAGATGGGTTTTTCGTTGTCCGCTCTTTCCCTTCAAGCAGGGGTGTGCGCAGGTCTAGCAGCACGGGCCTCCCTTCGATGGATTCTGCAGCTTCCAGGTGATCCCGAGTTGGCTCGTTTAGAATCCATCGTTGCATTCCTGGCAGAGGCCTTCTCTGATCTCTTGCGGCTGTCAGCTCGCTCCGTAGCACCGGTGACAGTAGCTCGGAGATGGCTCTGGCTGTGTCAATGGGCAGCGGATGTTGATTCGTTCAAAGACTCCAGCGTTTAGCTGCCATTCGTCCAGTTCCACCGTTGGACAGAGGACTAGGCCGTTACGCTGTCTATTTCGTGGTGCCAAAAAAAAAAGACGGCTCCTTTCATCCTACCTTGGATCTCAAAGGTGTCAATCGCAGTCTGCGGGTACCACACTTTCGAATGGAGACTCTGCGATCCGTTATTCAAGCGGTAAGCAAGGGGGAATTCTAGCTTCCCTCAATCTCGCAGAAGCATTCTTTCACATTCCCATTCGAGAGGGGCATCAGCGACTCGTTCGATTCGCGGTACTCGGTCAGCGTTTCCAATTTCGTGCGATGCCCTTCGGTCTAGCTTCGGCGCCTCGAACCTTCTCCAAGGTAATGGTGGTAGTAGCTGCGGCCTTACGCAGCCGCGGCATCAGAGTTCATCCTTATCTGGACGTCTGTCTCATTCGCGCAGACTCTCTCCCCGTGGCTTGCAGCACAGTCTCGGTGGTTGTTGCCTTTCTCGAAAGCCTCGGCTGGGTAATCAACCACGACAAGAGTTGTCTTCAGCCACCCAGGAGATCGAATTTTTTTGGGGGGGCTTGATTTGATACAGCCTTAGGTCGGGTCTTTTTGTCACTGCCTCGATTCCTCAAGTTAACTTCTCAAGTTCGCAGTCTCCTAGCGCAGGTCTTGCCTCGAGCATGGTGTCCAGAGGATTATCCAGTTCGGTTGCCTCTACTACCGGCGGTGAGACTTTGCCTCCTTTGGTGGCTCCGGCCCCGCAGTCTCGTCTCCTTCGAGGGGTTCCCTTGGAGACTCCGCACTGGGTGTTGGTAACGACAGACGCCAGTCTCTCTGGTTGGGGAGCGCATTGCGGCTCGCACTCAACTTAGGGGATTTGGTCTCCTCGGGAGGCCCGATGGTCCATCAATCGCCTTGAGACGCAAGCGGTGCGCTTAGCCTTGCGAAAGTTTCAGTCTCTTCTGCGGCGTCAGGTGATTCGAATTCTGTCCGACAACGCTACGACAGTGGCATACCTCAACCGCCAAGGGGGCACAAAATGTCCAGGTGTATCAAAGGTAATGGGTCTTCTCCTTCTGTGGGCAGAGAGGCATCTGCAGGCGATCTCGGCGCAACACATCGTGGGGGTAGACAATGTAAAAACCGATTTCCTCAGCCGACATGCTCTGGATCCGGGGGAGTGGGCTCTGGCATCAGAATCCTTTCTGTCCATTGTTCGACGATGGGGTCTACCAGCAATGGATCTCATGGCTACGGCGCAGAATACCAAGGCACCGATCTACTTCAGCCGTTGGAGAGACAACGGGTCACACGGGACAGATGCTCCGTCTCAAGCGTGGCCAACCCATCTCCTTCTGTATGTCTTTCCTCCCTGGTCCATGATCGGCAAGATTCTCCAAAGAGTCAGGGAGCATCGTGGCCCGATGATCCTGGTAGCACCGGATTGGCCTCGCAGACCGTGGTATGCGCAGCTCGTCCAGCTGTCTCAGCCGTCTCCTCTACGCCTGGGGGCGTTCCCAGGGCTCCTGCTCCAAGGGCCGGTGGAAATGGGAAACCCGGCTCCTTACTCGCTTACAGCCTGGCTCTTGAACGCCACAGGTTAGTTCAGAAGGGATATTCGTCGAGTGTGGTGGCGACAATGCTTAAGGCTCGGCGGTCTTAGACGTCGCTGGCTTACGCTCGTGTGTGGCGTCTCTTTGACACTTGGTGTTCGCTACGTCACATCTTGCCCTGGTGTTGCAACATCCCGGATATTCTTTCCTTTCTGCAGGCCGGTCTAGATAAGGGTCTGGCGCTCAGGGCCTTGCGCGTGCAGGTTGCCGCACTAACTTGTTTTTGAGGGCCGATAGCGGGGCGTTCTCTCGCCTCGCATGTGGATGTTTCGCGTTTTCTTAAAGGGGTTCAGACATTACGGCCCCCGATACGTCCTTTAGTTCCTTCTTGGGATCTCGCTCTCATTCTCCATGCCCTTGTTGCTCCTCCCTTTGAGCCCCTGAAGGCATGTTCCCTTAAGGATTTAACGCTAAAGACAGTTTTCCTAGTGGCCATAACCTCGGCACGTCAGATTTCCGAACTTCAGGCTCTCTCTTGTCGAGACCCCTATCTCTCGTCTTCTTCGGCGGGAGTTTCTCTTCAAACTGTTCCATCCTTTTTACCTAAGGTGCTTACCCCGTTTCATGTCAACCAGCCTCTTTTCTTGCCTACCTTTGAAAGAGAGCAGTGTTCCGGTCACCTTCGTCAATCGCGTGCTGTGGACCTGAAGAGAGTGCTTTATCGGTATCTTAAGATCACGAACGCCTTCCGTAAGACCAATCATCTTTTTGTCCTGTTTGCGGACCCTCGATGGGGGTCCGCAGCCTCCAAATCCACCATTTCTAAATGGTTGCGAGGAGCTACTGAGGCAGCTTATATACTGCAAGGCAAGCAGGTTCCAGCAGGGCTCCGAGCTCACTCCACTCGGGCTCAGGCTTCGTCTTGGGCCGAGTGGTCTCAAGTAGCCCCTCTCGACATTTGCCGGGCGGTGACTTGGTCATCGTTGTCCACGTTTGTCCATCAGTATAGATTGGACGTTCATGCTCGGCAGGAGGGTCAGTTTGGAGCTGCAGTGCTGTCGTTGGCATTGACCCCCCCTTGAAAGCAAGTAGCTTGGGTACTGCCCGTTTGTCTGGACTGGTCTAGCAGTATGAACTGGAAGGAGAAATTTCACTTACCGTTAATTTCCTTTCCTGGAATACTGCTAGACCAGTCCAGGACCCACCCTGCTGTCAGTTACGGTGCTGCTAGTGCGGTGAAGCCGCTGGCCTCTGTTCCTTCCTTGTCAGTATGCCTCACCATGAGGGCCCGATGGCTGCGTTATCGGTCTTAGCAGCCTTCAGTTCTGGGGATACTTTCAGCTCCATTGTACATAGTTGAATTAAACGTCCACTATGTGTGGTCTTCTGGTTTAATTGCGTTACATGTTTGGGTTCGCTTTACAGACAATACTGAGGGAGACCCCTAGGGGTAGGACCATATCACCAGCGTCCAGCCTATCAGAGCTCTGGTAGAATTCTCTGTCTCCAAGATCTGTTGGCAGGGGGACACAACCCGTTTGTCTGGACTGGTCTAGCAGTATTCCAGGAAAGGAAATTAACGGTAAGTGAAATTTCTCCATCTTTTTTTTTGGAGCTTTATTGGAAGTGTTTTTTGATGTTTCCCATTAATATCACTGTTGCCCAGCTTGGTTATGTTTTTTTTTATATTTTGTTGGGGTCATTTTCAATGTTTATTTGCACTTTTGTTCCGTGCACCTGTATCACACTTATCACTTTTTTGTAGGTTTCCCTGGTTTTGCTGTACATGGCTGACAGAAATGGTTTCTCTTCCCTTTAAATCAGCTCTAACGCCAGGGTTTCACAGGCGTTAGTTTTCAGCCTCGGATTTCACAGCGTTAGTGTGCGGGGAACCTCTCCCCACCCACTCTCCACCCATTGACCCCTTCTCTCCGCCCCTGGGGAGCCTTCCTCTGTCCTCTGGGAGCCTTTCCCCGCCTTCAGCGCTCGTTTGCACCGCTGTGCGCGTTATCACACGATAAGGTACCTGTGCGCCTGATAAAGCGCCATTATCGTGCGATAACGTCACCTTATCGCGCGATAATGTCACAGAGCGCACATTAAGACGGTTTAGTAAACATACCCCTAAGAGTCTCATGTCCACTGTTTGTCCTTAATGTTTGTTCAGATCATTAATGTTGGCCTCCTGGTGACAGACCCCCCCCCCCTAGTATTGATCACTGTCCCCCGCTCTTCAATGTTAAGCCGCTTTGACCCGGTGAAAAGTGGGATATAAATACAGTTAAATAAATAAATGTCACTCGCGTTAGGTTCCGCGGTAAAGGTACAGATGCCCATATAAAGGCGTGGGCGGTGCATCGTTACAGCAAGCCGTATCAGCTAACACACGTTACAAGGCGCCTTAGACTTAAGCATTACAAGGCACATTACAAGGCGCCTTGTAAGGTGCCATGTAAGGTGCCTCATAAGGCGCCCTATAGGGCCTCTTAGGCTAGCTCCTTATTAGGCACCCCTGGACATGGCACCTTAGAAGGCAACCTGGGCTATGGAAGCATAGGTTAAGGTAGCCTAACAAGGTTACAGTGCTCTAGGTTAGTGTGCCCTAAGGGCTGCAAGGTGCCGCAGGATGACATGCATGACCTGTGAGGAACAGAGACAGATGTAGCCCTAACACTAGATAGAGCACTCAGGAAAGGCAATGAACAGGTGAGTGAAGGAGGGAGAGTGGGAGCCGCTGGACCTGCCATATCTGCAGGCACCCCATGTGGCTGCCAGTACTGATGACAAACATGATGGGGGCAACTGTACCACAGCACAGGGTGTTGGCAATGTAAAGCACTGGCAAGACAGTTGGTGGCAGACGATGGGAATACGTGTCCCCCAGTGGAGGCGGAGGTGGTAGGATAGTTACAATGATGGGTGGACAGAGGAGTGGTGGTGCCATGCAGATCAGGTACAGGCGAGGCAAACACGATGAGGCGCAATGCAGGAAAGGGTAGCAGTGCAGGACATGGGGTGGCAGCCTGCACAGGCAGACAGGACTCTACACAGCTGACAGACACAGATAGACGGACCGAGGGAATGTTGGCAGTTCTGGCGAGGGTATTATGGCTGGCAGCACAAATCTGCAAAAATATGACTGTTACAGGCATGCACACTATTTGAGTAGAACAGGCATGAGAGTAGGAAACAATGAGAAATTGAACCCATGAACACTGCCGAGAATGGCATTGTATTAACCAGTAGGCTATACCTCTGTGTTTATGTCATAGCAATGGCTGGGTACAGAAGGACTGCAGGTCACTGCACAAACTGTCTGCTCTGAGTGCCAGGATAGGGTAACCCCACTAGTACCCATGATGCAATGCACATGCTGAATAGCTGTCTACAGCTGATCAGCAAATGGGGTCTGCACCTCTCTGGTACCTCAGCTTGCAAAGTCGAACTGACAGTGCATGATACTGGCACAGAGTAGCTACAGACCATGCCATTGTGCAGGTTCTGTGTTCACCCTGAGGGATAGGATGGGTGCCCAGCACTAGGTCTGCAGTACATGTGGTGCTAGAGATAGGTCCTGCTGTACGTTCCCTTCACTGCCTGTGTGTGACAGGTGTTCCTTGCAGTGCAGTTGAAGGTAATTTGGTGTCCATCTGTATCCTGCAGTCACATGTGGTCCTCTGGGACCAGACACCACCCAGATTAGTGTGTACCCTGTGTTAGGGTATGGCTGACATGGGCACCTGTTATCAGTGCAGAGGGGTTTCCAGACTTGCATGAGGTTTGTGTAGTAGTGCCTTTATAGGTCAAAGTGTCACTTCATACCCCAAAGGGGCCACCATCACCCCTTTTTGTAGGTAAGGAACAGGTGCCCAGCCCCTGTGAACCAACCTCCATCCTGCTGGTATAAGACAGCCCTCCACCGTTGGTGGGCCAGAGCCATACCTGTGAATGGGGCAGTGGCAAACCAGCAGTAATGCTGGGGTTGGGTCTGGAAAACCCCAGCTGCTTCACACCACTGTCTGCCAGTCACCAGTAGACAGCACAGTCAGACTGCACCATATAGGTGTTCCAACCATGCACAGTCTAACTGCAGACAGTCCACTAACCAGTCCATAGTGCATACTCACAGAGGAACTATGTGCACCAAGCAGGCATCTCAGTGATTTGGGGCCCAGCACTGAAATAACAAAAGAATCACTGGAGGCAGATAGTGTAGAGCGCTATGTGGGAACCTAGACATGCCATGGTCACTGCTCGGTTAGAGTGAGTGCCCTCCCAGCATGACATGCTGTGGCCACCCTGTCCATGCAGGCGGTGGTTGGGCACTACAGTGTCCCAGCCATTGCCCCACACCCTGTGAAGATGCATCCTGGCCAATCCGCCCTGTCCGGGCCATACCCACAATACCTTGCTCCTCATTATGCATATATTCAGGCTCACACTGGTAAAAGTGGGACATTTTGGGCCTAGTGAGGGGTGGGCAGCCACAGAACAATGGATAGACATACACACGCACACACTCCTATTGCAGCATTTGCAAAGATAGGGGTGGTCGGCAACCCTGCCCGTCACACTGGTCCTGATCACAGTGTCGACATTGCTAAACTGTGCAGGAGGTAGTAGTAGTGCCCTGGTGATAACTGCAGCTCAATGCTGGGGCCAACAGCCTGACTCTCCATGCATCTTTGGATTGTGGAGCCTGTGGGAGTGGGTGTTTGTACCCCTGTTCGCCGCTGCTTTGGCCTTTGCACATGTTGCTGTTGTATCTGCATTGTAGAGTAAAATATAGGGATATGCTCTGCAGGAACCACAGCTGGGACTTCAACCTGTAATCCTCTGCTTCTGGACACACTGGCTGGGTGTACTGTACCACACTGTTGCCACAGATGCACAGTAGTCCCTGGAGCTACCTGTACTTTTCCTCAGCCAGACATTTTCTGTTGCTCTGTACGCCAGTACTGGTACAGGGCATGGCCTAGGTCCACTGCAGGCAGGTGCCACTGCCCCCTCCAGCACGGACACCCCCCCCCTGCCATGCTGACATGACCATATGCTGTCGGTGCTGGTAGTGCGCAGTCCCAGGCCATCCACTCTGTGGGTAGGCGGTCACCTAGGGAGCGGGGTCTGGGGTGGGGAGGCATACATGGGCATCCTCACACCCCCCCATGACCGCCTACCACTATTATGTCCCTTCTGCTTGGGGGAGGGTTGGCTGGCAACTGTTAGCTCGGGTGGACCAGGTAGATGTAGGTGGATTGTGTTTGGCCTTTGTCAGCTGCTGTCATGCTGATTTCCGGTTTCTATGTTCCTAGGTGCCAGCCTAATCCACTCTGTGCCCCAGATGCTCCTACTACATGTCCCGCCTGCAGCCCCCTATGCTCCATTTGCACCATCACCATAGTGGCCTTTCATACTTGGGCCCGATGCTGTTGCTGGAAATGGAGCACTACTATCACGTTTCTTGGGCTCCCTGCCTATGCTGTACATTGCTGACACTTAAATGGTTTCTCTCTCCTGCAAATGTGCATCTAACTGCAGGTTTTCATTCGCGGTAGGATTCAGCCCTTCAGTTCAGCGCGTTAGTGTGCAGGGAGCCTCTCCCCGCCCACTCCCCGCCCATTGACCCCTTCTCTCCGCCCTCTCTCCACCCTCTGCGGTGTTTACTGCGGCCGGGAACGCTAACGCTCGTTAGGTAACGTTAACGCGCGTTAACGTTACATACCGCACGTTAACGTTACCTAATGCGCGGTCTGTAACGTTACTGCAGTTTAGTAAACATACCCCTTAGTCTGATTATAAGCAAACTTATAGATGCAGACAACTCTGACTCTGGTGCGAAAGCTGATTCAGATTTCAATTCATAGAGATGTGAGATAGCATTTTATAAAGGCCATCCAAGGCAAAACATCTGTGAAAATGCCGGGGGTGTTCAAGTTTCATTCCAATTTTAGAAACTTGGTCATCTCCGACATGGATGGCCACAGCGGTGGCCATATTGACTGTTTTTTTCCTGTTCCAGTGGCATGGTGGCAGCTGCAGACCTCTAATTAAATTTTAAAAACGCAGGTCTTTGCGATTCCACGCTTGCATGGCCAGTCTCTTCCCTTCCTCCTCTGACGCAAGCATACAGGAGGGAGGGATCAGACCAGTCATGGAAGCGCGCTTTTGTTTTTATTAGAGGTCTGCTGCTGTCGCCACCAAAGGAACAGCAAAAGCAGTGGCAGGGCAAGGGCAGGCCAAGCAGACAGGGCGGGGCAGAACCAGCTGGACATGGAGAATTGGGGTAAAATGGGGAAATGCTGGACATGGGGGGATGGGGCAGAAGGGCTATACTGGGCATGGGGGGATGGAGTAGAAAGAGTATGCTAGACATGGGGAGATAGGGACAGAGGGGGTATACAGGACATGGGGGTAGAGATATACATGAAGATATGCTAGACAAGAGGTAATACTACAGAGGCAAAATGCTGGACATGGGGGGAGGAAGAAGGGACAAAGAGAGGAGATGCTAGACATGCGGGATGGGGACACAGAGAGAAGATGGTGGCCAAGGAGGAAGGGATAGGAAAATACTGGATGGAGGAAGGGAAGCAGGATGGGGAGAGTGGTTGATACTGGACATGGGGGAGAGTTAGTGAAAGACTAGGAAATAAGAGGCTGGGGAAGGAGAGAAAGCTGGGGGTGAGGGAAAGAGATGGAAAGCTATAGCTAGCTACGGTAAAGGGGTGAAATTGAGGAGTGGTTGGAATAAGAAGGAGTGAAATCTGGATAGAAAAGCAGAAAAATCAATGGAAGAAAACTGAAAAAAAAAAAAGCAATCAGTGTTAAAAACTGATATAAGGGAGGAAGAGAGAGAAGAAATGGCAAATGCAGCGGCAATGCAATGTAAGCCTTTGAGTCAATGCTGACTCCTGGCAACGCAGTATCTCCTGGGTTTTCTTGACAGTATGATCGGAAGTAGACTGCCAGGCCTTTCTTCACAGGCAATGGAGGGTTAAGCAACTTGCCCAAGGCCACAAGGAGTGCTAGTGGGAATTGAACCCTGGTCTCTAAGCTAGTTTGCTTGCCATTAGGCTACTTAGCCACTCCATGGAGAAGAAACCATGAAAAGAGCGGTAAGAGAAGGCAGAGGAAAATAAAAAACAGAGACTAGGACCAACACCATTAGAAAAATAAAATGACCCAACAACAAAGGTAGAAAAAAGACTTTTATTTTCTATTTTGTAACTGAAAAATGCCGGTATTTGGAAAGTATCTCTGCCAGGAGTCAGGATTGGTGTTGGACATGGCTGGGGCCTAGCACAAGGCAAAAATCTGAGAAGGGATCTAAAGCTAGGGTTGCCAACTTTTTCACCGAGAAAAACCCGACACCTGTGGCTTGCCATGCTCCACCCATTCTCCGCCCCTAGTCCCACCCCTGCCCCGCCCCCAGCCCCACCCACAAAAATTACCGAGGATACGTGTAGGCTAACTTCCTTGGTCAGATAATAATTAAACTGGGAACCCCAAAATCCAAACATGAAATGTACAACACTGGAGAAATAAAACTATAAAGTAATTTCCTCTTGCACTAAACAAAAACGCAAAGATGTTAGCAATACACACTTCCCAGACCAGACATATTCCAGTTAATAAATTCAAAATAAAAAGTATTTTTCTACCTTCTGTTTGGGCGTTTTATTTTTCAGTTGCAATTGCTCCAGTCACTTTCTTCTGGTTTCTTCTTGTCTTCTGCGAGCTATCCATTTGTCCTTTCTTTTCTTTTAGATGTTTTCCATTCTCTCTCTATTTCTGCTTTAACATACTGATTGTTTCCCTTTTGCTCTTTCCCCCAATTCTTTCCTTATTCCTTTATCATCCGTTTAAATTTCACCCTTCCATTCTCAAGCCCCTCTTACTCTCCCAATACCGGCCCATCATAGACTTTTCTTCCACACAAAATATTTTTCCCCTCTCCATTCTCATTCCCCATCCATTCTAGTCCTCCCCCCAAATCAATACCCTTATAGTTCTAGGCCCACCCAGCATCCACTCCCTTCTAGTCCCATTCTCCCATGCCCCACATCAGCCCATTTCCAGTCCTATTCCAGCTCTTCATCAGCCCATTTCCAGTGCTAGCCCTCACATCACAGGCCATTTCCAGTCCTAGCTCCCCCCCCCCAATCACAGCCCATTTCCAGTCCAAGTCCCCCATCACAGCCTATTTCCAGTCCTAGGCCCCCCCCCCCCCACCATCACAGCCCATTTGCAGTCCGAGTCCCCCCGCACCATCACAGCCCATTTGCAGTCCGAGTCCCCCCGCACCATCACAGCCTATTTCCAGTCCAAGATCCCCCTTCCTCCACCATAGCCCATTTCCAGTCCAGGTCCCCTCCACCCCCATCACAACTCATTTCCAGTCCTATCTCCCCCCCCCCATAACCCTTTTACAGTCCAGGTCCCCCCCCCCCCCATCACCGCCTTTTTCCAGTCCACGTTTCCACCCCCCCCCCCCATAACCCTTTTCTGGTCCAGGTCCCCTCCACCCCCATCACAACCCATTTCCAGTCCATGTCCCCCTCCATAACCCTTTTCCAGTCCAGGTCCCCCCCCATCACAGCCTATTTCCAGTCCAAGTCCCCCCCCTTAGCCCTTTTCCAGTCCAAGTCCCCCCCCTTAGCCCTTTTCCAGTCCAAGTCCCCCCCCTTTAGCCCTTTTCCAGTCCAAGTCCCACCCCCTTAGCCCTTTTCCAGTCCAACCCCCCCCCACCTACCCCTTTTCCAGTCCAAGTCCCCCCCCCCCCCTAGCCCTTTTCCACTCCAAGGTCCCCCCCCCTTAGACCTTTTCAAGTCCAGGTCCCCCCCCCCTTAGCCCTTTTCCAGTCCAAGGCCCCCCCCTTAGCCCTTTTCCAGTCCAATGTCCCCCCCCCCTTAGCCCTTTTCCAGTCCAAGTCCCCCCAACCCCTTAGCCCTTTTCCAGTCCAAGTCCCCCCCCCCCCCTTAGCCCTTTTAAAGTCCAGGTCCCACCCCCCTTAGCCCTTATCCAGTCAAAGTCCCCCCCCCCCTTAGCCCTTTTCCAGTCCAGGTCCCCCCCATCACAGCCAATGCAGTCCTTGCCCCCCCCCCCCCGACCAGCATCGCGGCTGTCTGAGGCTTCAGAGGGAGCCGGGGAAGCCAGCGCGAGGCCCTGGCTCCCTCTGTACAGCCACCACCGTGAAGAGCCTTTTCCTTCACGCTGGTGGCTGTTCCTGTGAAGCCGCGAATGCTGGGAAAGGTTAAAGGGCAACCTTTAACCTTTCCCAGCATTCGCAGCTTCACAGGAACAGCCGCCAGCGCGAAGGTAAAGGCTCTTCACGCTGGTGGCTGTTCAGAGGGAGCCGGGGCCTCGCGCGGGCTTCCTCGGCTCCCTCTGAAGCGGAGAAAAGCCGTTTTTTTTGCTCTGGCCGCTCCCGATCTTGCGGCCAGAGCAAAAAAACCGGCTTTTAAAGGGCCGGTTTTGCCTCTGCGCTGGCAGCCGGCCTGGCCGTGGAAAAACCGGCCAGGCCGGCTGAAAACCGGCCAGTTGGCAACCCTATCTAAAGCCCACTAGCAAGCTGTGTGTTTCTCAGACTCAGACAGATCTAAGGCTCTCTCTGGCTTGAGGGCTTGGGCAACGCCCTGGTTGCTTCCCTCTTATTGCTACTCCTGACATCTGCTGTCTTCTGTTTTGTACAGTATAGGGGGAAACAAATTTCTTTCTGTTTCTCTGGTGTTGCACTGCATGCAGCGTCTGGCTTCCTGAGGTTTTAGCTTAATTTTTGTCTACATATTTCTATTTTCAGTTTGTGGTCACTTAATGATTCGAAGGCACACATTGCATTGCATTGGCAAAGGCCTATTTGTAATGTGTGTGTGTATATATGCGACCAAGACTGGGGATTCTGCTAGCATGGAATTTCTGTTTAAGGATGTGTAGTAGTCAGGCTTGTTCAGCTTTCCTAACAGGTTTATTGATGTGTTAAGGCCCACTGTAATGTTTACGGTGCTGCCTTTTTCTAGGTAGCTTCTTTGTGTGAGCTTTGGAAACTAGCACTGGCATAGTAGATTTGATCTTGGTTCCGAATGATTTTTTTGTATTAATTTCAGGGTTGGTCCAACCATCAGGCAACCTAGGTGATTGCTTCGGGGGGGGGGGGGGGGGGGTTCGGCAGAGAGTAGGACATTCAAAACGAAACAATAACTTCTGGCAGCCAGGGGGGGGGGGGGGGTTAAGATTTGATTTCAGGATAAGGTGGTATCAAAAACAGGTTTAAATAAATAAATTTGCTTAGGGTGCCAACACTTTCAATCAACTCTGAGGCTGGCCCTGGTTAAGTCACAATATGCTTGTTATTGAGAGGGATTTTTTCTTGTACAGTGCCTTGCGAAAGTATTCATCTTCTTGGTTTTTGTCCTGTTTTGTCGCATTACATACAACCTGAAATGAAAATGGAGGTTAATTTGCATGTTAGGTAATGGACCTAACAATGTAGTCCAAATTGGTGAAGTGAAAAGACAATAAAATACCTTGTACAGTATATATTAAAAACAAGTAAAAACTGAAAAGTTGTGAGTGCATATGTATTCATCCCTTTTGCTATGAAACCCCTAAATAAGATCTGGTCCAACCAATTAATCTCAGAAGTCATATAATTAGTTGATACCTGTGTGCAATCAGTGTCACATGATCTGTCACATGATGCCTGAATAAATATACCTGTTCTGAAAGGCCCCTGACTCTGCAACACCACTAAGCAAGCAGCATGAAGACCAAGGAGCACTCCAAACAGGTCAGAGACAGAGTTGTGGAGAAGTAATAGATCAGGGTCGCGTTATTAAAAAAAATCCCAAATTCTGAATATCCCATGGAGCATCATTAAATCCATTATAACAAAATGGAAAGAATATGGCATCACTACAAACATAACAAGAGAAGGCCGCCCACCAAAACTCACTGACCAGGCAAGGAGGGCATTAATCACAAAGACACCAAGGATAACACTGAAGGAGCTGCAGAGATCTACAGCGGAGATGGGAGTATCTGTCCATAGGACCACTTTAAACCATCCACACCACAGAGCAGGGCTTTATGGAAGAGTGGCCAGAAGAAAGCCATTGCTTAAAGAAAGAAATAAGAAAACATGTTTGGAGTTTGCACAACAGCATGTGGCGGACCCCCCCCCCCCAAACACAGGGAAGAAGGTTCTCTGGTCAGATGAGACGAAAATTGAACTTTTTGACCATCATGGGAAATGCCATGTGTGGCACAAACCCAACACTTCCCATCACCCCGAGAACACCATTCCCATAGTGAAACATGGTGGTGGCAGTATGCTATGGGGATGTTTTTCATTGGCAGGGACAAGAAAACTGGTCAGGACTGAAGGAACGATGGATGGCACTAAATACAGGGCAGTTCTTGAGGAAAACCTGTTTCAGTCTGCCAGAGATTTGAGACTTCCAGTAGGACAATGACCCTAAACATAATACTCGAGCTGGTTTAAAGGGAAACATTTAAATGTCTTGGAATGGCCTAGTCAAAGCCCAGACCTCAATCCAATTGAGAATCTGTGGTATGACTTGAAGATTGCTGTACACCAGCGCAACCCATCTAACTTGAAGGAGTTGGAACAGTTTTGCCTTAAGGAATGGGTGAAAATCCCAGTGGCTAGATGTGCTAAGCTAATAGAGACAAACCCCAAGAGACTTGCAGCTGCAATTGCAGCAAAAGGTGGCTCTACAACATATTGACTTTGGGGGTGAATACATATGCACACTCCTACTTTCACTTTTTTTTGTCTTAATTATTATTTGTGTCACAATAAAGGATATTTTCTACCTTCAAAGTCATAGGCATGTTGTGTATATCACATGGTGCTAACCCCCAAAACTCCATTTTAATTCTAGGTTCTAGATGGGCTGAATATGTTTGCAATGCACTGTATGGTAAGTTTCATGGAGAAGGTTCTAGCTCTCCTCTGCTCTGCTGTTGGGGAAGGGGCCTGTGGGTGGGGTTCTGTGAATGCAGAATATATGTTTGGATTTAATGCCATATGGTAGAGCATATGTTTATTTTATTTATTTATTATATAACACCTTTCATGATATCAAGGTGGTTTACATTGAACAGGGCATTATAACTTGGAGATAACTATTTTACAGGGAACATGGGCAATGGAGGGTTAAGTGGCTTGCCCAAGACCACAAGGAGCACCTGTGGGACTAGAAACCCCAGTCCTTCCGGCCCAGGGTTGCTGTCCTCTGACCTTCTGGCCTGAGGTAACTTGCCCCAACCACTAGGCCACTCCTCCCTCCATATGTGTGTGAGAGGGGCCTGAGAAGGGGCACTGTGGCTGAATAGGTACTGAAGAGTCCAACCTCTTGTACTCACCCCCACACCCCCAATATAGCCTGCAGATGCTAAAGGCTGCACCGTTGCCCTCTCTGCAGGCTATATTGGGGGTGTGGGGGTGAGTACAATAATTTTTTATGGGTGGGGCAGGGGGTGGGCATGGGTGAAGCATGGCTAGCCACAGGTGGCGGGCTTTTCTGTTTCAGTTGGCGACTCAACCAGGAGCACCAATAGACACGGACGCTCCCACTGGTGGGTGCTGACATCAGCGCCGTACCTAGCCCTGTGCAAGCAGTGCAGTCACACAGGGCGCAAAGCAATAGGGGTGCATTTGGAGCTGCTGGTCTGGGCTCCTCCCCATGCAGCCTGCCCTTGCTCAGCCATTGCCGCTTTTAGTGTCGCCTTGGCAATGGTGGTGGCAGCAGTCGCATCCAATTTGAAAAAAAAAAGTGAGTTTTTCCAACTCCGCACTTGCATGTTGTCCTGATCCCTCCCTCCTCTGACCTGCGTGCACGCGCAGAGTTGGAAAGACCTGCGTTTCTTTTTTTTTTCAAATGGTTGTTGCTGCTGACACCAAGGCAACATTAAAAGTAGCAGCACTGGCTAGGCAAGGACAGACAGCGTGGCGGGGGTGGGAGAGACAACTGGATATGGGAGTAAGATGAAGAGATGCATGGGGCAAATGACCAACCTGTGATTTGGGGGGGGGGGGGGGGGAGAAACATAGAAGCATAGAAAAATGACGACAGAAAAAGACCACATGGCCTATCTAGTCTGTCCTTCCATATCAACAACTACAATAGTCCCCTTTTTACCTTTAGAGATCCTCTGTGTTTGTCCCATGCTTTTTTGAATTTAGATACTGTCCTCATCTCCACCACCTCCACTGGGAGACTATTCCATGCATCCACCACTCTTTCCGTAAAGAAATATTTCCGCATAGCACTCCTGAATCTCTCCCCCTTCACCCTCATCCCATGTCCCTCGTAGCAGAACTTGCTTTCAATTGAAAGAGGCTCTCTCTCTGAACATTTATGCCACGGAGGTATTTAAACATCTCAATCATATCACCTCTATCCTGCCTTTCCTCTAACGTGTACATATTATGATCCTTAAGTCTGTTCTCGTATGCTTTATAATGAAGACCACTAACCATTTTAGTAGCCACCCTCTGTACTGACTTCATCCTGTGTATATCCTTTTGAAGGTGCGGTCTCCACAATTGCACACAATACTCCAAATGAGGTCGCACCAAAGAGTTATATATACAGAGGCACTAATGCCTTCTTTTTTCTGCTAGCCATTCTTCTCCGTATGCACCCAAGCATCCTTCAAGCTTTTGCTGTCACCTTTTCTACCTGTTTAGCTACTTTAAGATCATCAGACACAACCACGCCTAGGTCCCGCTCTTCTTTAATGGACAAAAGTACTTCACCCCCTATACTATATTGCTCCCTTGGATTGCTGCAGCCCAAATGCATGACCTTGCATTTTTAACATCAAATTCCAGCTGCCAAATCCTAGACCATTCTTCAAGCTTAGTTAGATCCTTCCTCGTGTTATCTACACCTTCCTGGGTGTCTACTCTATTGAAGATAGAAAGAAGCAAACCTTACCCGATAGCCCTTCCGCTATATCTCTAACAAAGATGTTAAAAAGGACAGATCCCTGGGGCACACCACCGGTAACTTCCTTCTCCTCAGAGTGAGCTCCATTTACCAGTACCCTTTGTCGCCTCCCACTCAACCAATTTCTAACCCAAGCAGTAACTTTATGGTCCATCCCTAGGGTGCTCAGTTTGTTTATAAGTTGCCTGTGAGGAACGGTGTCAACGGCTTTACTGAAATCTAAATACACCACATCTAGGGCTCTCCCTCGGTCCAACTCCCTGGTCACCCAGTCAAAGAAATCAATCAGATTTGTCTAATAAGACCTGCCTCTGGTGAATCCATGCTGCCTCGGATGCTGTAATCCGCTGGACTCCAAAAACCTCACTATTTTCTCTTTCAGCAGTGTTTCCAATAATTTACTCACCACCGAAGTTAAACTAACTGGCCTGTAGTTTTCAACCACATCCTTTCTTCTGCTTTTTTGTAAAGGTACCACATGAGCCTCTCTCCAGTCCTTTGGCACCACTCCCGACTCCAACGAGGCATTGAAAAGGTCAGTCAGTGGATCTGCTAGAACGTCCCCAAGTTCCCTCAGTATTCTAGGGTGTATCCTATCTGGTCCCATCGCTTTGTCTACTTTAAGTTTAGCTAGTTTCTCATGAACACAGTCTTCTGAAAATTGTTCAAGATGCCCCTCGCTTCTGTTCCTGTTTGTGTGTGTATTCTGAGGTCCTGTTCCTGGTTCCTCATCTGTGAACACAGAACAGAAATATTTGTTAAGGAATTCCGCTTTATCCTCATCAGTTTCTACATATTCCTCCCCTTCACCCTTGAGTCTAACAATACCACTTTTGCCCTTCCTCTTCTCACTAGCATATCTGAAAAATGTCTTATCCCCACATTTTATTGCATTGACTATTTCCTCCTCTTTTTGAATCTTTGCTTTCCTAACTACTTTGCTAGCTTCTCTAAGTTTTTCCAAATGTAGATGCCTGTCTTCCTCTCTCTGTGATCTCTTGTATTTTATGAAGGCCTCCCTCTTTTTCTTCACCTTTTCAGCTACTTCTTTCGAAAGCCATAGCGGTCTCCTTTTCCGTTTACCTTTATTTACTATTTTAGCAAAAAGATTGGTTGCCCTTAAAATATCCCCTTTCAGTTTTGCCCACTGTTTTCCTACATCCCCCAGCTGTTCCCATCCCGCTAACGACTCCCTGACGTATTGGCCCATCTTGGCAAAGTTAGTTTTCTAAAGTCTAAGACCCTTGCTTGTGAATGGATTCTAACAGCCTTAGTCCTAATACTGAACCACACCATTTGGTTATCACTGGATGTAAAATGATCTCCCACTATAACATCAGAAACACTTTCACCATTGGTAAGCACCAAGTACAGTATGGCCCCTTCACGTGTGGGGTTTATTACCAATTGCCTGAATAGTTCTCCCTGTAGAGAATCCATGATATTGCAGCATGAATGTGCCAATTGACATCTGGCATATTGAAATCCCCTATCAGTAGCACTTCCCCTTTCCTAATAATGCTGCGTATGTTTTCAATTAACTCTCTGTCCACCTCTTCCTCTTGTGAGGGAGGTCTGTATATCACGCCAATGCAAATAGATTTCTCTTTCCCTCTTTCTAGTTTAACCCACAGTGCCTCCTCTCTCCCTTTTAAGCTCTGTAATTCCAAAGCTTTAATATTATTTTTTACATATAGTGCAACTCCTCCTCCCCTTCTTTCTACCCTGTCCGTTCTGAATAAAGTATAGCCTGGTATAGTTACATCCCAGTCATGGTTTTCTGTGAATCATGTTTCTGTAACTGCCACTAAATCCAAGTCAATATATACTGGTCACCTTTTCGAGTGAGTACACCTTGTTGAATTAAAATAATCTATTATGCTCAGTAATCAACAACTGAAACTTAATATTTATACCATAGTACTATATTCATTTTCCATTAAAACAAGGGGAGGGAAGGGGAGAAAAATAAAATATGTTTAACATTGTTAATATGTATGCTGTTTACATTGTTTCAATATGTATGCTTTTTAAGTTATCTTAAAGTGTATATTGTCTATAATGTTTCAATATGTTAGCTTCTTACAATGGAATCAAAATGTATGCTGTCTAATATGTAAACTATTTACAATAAATAAAAAGATTAAATACTAAAAAAACAAGGTCTCAGACAAACTATCAGCACTACGTTCTGGACTAGAGACCAGTCCTCATATTGTGCTAGTTATGGTATGCTGTGGAAATGAGCAAAAGTGAAAAAAGGATCAAAAAAAATTTTGGTGGTCGTTGATGTAAAAACTAGCACAATATGAGGACTGGTCTCTAGTCCAGAACGTAGTGCTGATAGTTTGTCTGAGACCTTGTTTTAATGGAAAATGAATATAGTACTATGGTTTAAATATTAAGTTTCAGTTGTTGATTACTGAGCGTGATAGATTAATTTAATTCAACTAAATCCAAGTCAGCAACTCCCACAAAAAGCTTCAACATCAGGGATCTTATTTCCCATGCTACGGGCATTTATACACACTGCTTTCCATATGTTACCTCTTTTACCCATTTCCATAAAGGTATTTAATGTTTCACTTACCTGGGGCTTTCTTTACCCATCCACAACAAATCTAGTTTAAAGCCCTCTTCAGTAGATTAGCCAGTCTATTACTGCAGATGTGTCAACCTTTCTTGGACAGATAGGCGCCATCTCTGCTCTGCAACCCTTGGAACAGCATCCCGTGGTCCAGGAAACCAAAACGCTCTTGATGACACCATCCACGCAGCCATGCATTCATCTCCAGGATGCGAGCCTCTCTGCCTTGGCCTTTACCCTCAACAGGGAGGATTGAAGAGAACACCACCTGTGCACCTAACTGCTTCACCCTCTATTCCAGAGCCATGAAGTCACTTTTGATACGCTCAGAGGGATACCTGGTAGTATCATTTGTTCCAACATGGATTAGTAACTTTGGGTAATAGTCAGTGGGCTTGATGAGTCTCAGCAAACTCTTCATAACATCTTGGATTTTGGCACCTGGCAGACAGCATACCTCTCTGGACATCAAGTCTGGTCGGCAGATGGACGCCTCAGTACCCCTCAGAAGAGAGTCACCAACCACCACTACCCTTTGCTTCCTTGTGGTCACTGATTCTGCAAATTTGGGGTACTTGAGCTCTGGTTCTTCCCTTTCCAGGGATGCTTTCACCTCTTCCAGATGTGCTGCTCACACAGGGCACATTTATGGCTTTGTGTGGCCCTGGCTGATGTGATTGCCATGCCTAAAATTGGCTGTGCCTGTCCACCCTGCCCGAAATGCCCCTGACATGCCTCCTCCCTGGACATCCTTGCACCGGGGACGTCTCCAGAGCTGGCTTCTAAAATGTCTCCAGAAACGTCTCTATGATTTGGACGTCTGTGTGCTCATTTGCAGATACCCAAAGCATAAATAGCACTTTTAAAATAGCCCCCCTATTGTTTACCAGTGAGGCCCATTTAGATTCACCAAACGCAAATATTATTTCACATGCATATCCAATTTGAGTTGTGTGAAAGCCTAAAATGAGGGACTGGTTACAGAATGTGGCACAGAAACTTATTAGCTGTTGGCACTTTGACCATATTATACCACATTTGAGGGAACACCATTGGCTGCTGATTATAGCACAGGTGAAATTTAGAATTATTTTATTAATGTTCTAGATTATTTGTGGGTTGGCCCAAGTTTATTTACAGAGTCTGGTAAGCGTTTATGTCCTTGGATGAGCTTTGCACTCAGAGGATATGTTGTTGAAGATCCCTTCTGTTAAGGAGCAAGATTAGTTTCTACTCTGTCTAGAGCATTTCTTGTTGCATGCCCTGATTTATGTAATAGCTTGATTTTAGAATTGCACAAGGAAGTAAGTGTAGAGACTTTTCAGAAGAAATTAAAAGCTTTGTTGTTTGTGGAGGTGTTTGGTAACTGAGCTCAAGGGTTTGGATGCAGTTATATGGTTTTTAGGAGATTGTGGTGGATGGGGAGAGTCATGATGAGGTTTTTTGTTTGTTTTGTTGGTTTTATTTTTGTGGGGTTTTTTTTGTTTTTATGTTGTATATGTAGTTTTGTACTCTACTGAGAAAGAGAGTTTTCTTGGCTTGATATGTAATAAATGTTGAAATAAATTTGTTCAGGAGGCAATTTAAAGTCTTATTTTTCCAGCAAATGTCCTCTACTGCTACCAGCAGACGATAGTTAAGATATGACCAGGATGGCGGTGGTGATGACAGCAGGTGCATTTGTGTTTATGTAATGTTTTTATTTGTTCTATATGTTTTTAGATATTTTATGATCTTAGCATCTTTTTTATGGGCCTGATATTGACCTCTAACCCCAGATATTCAATGCTGGGGTCATATGCGGCCCTGGCATTGAATATCTGGGATCACCACACTACCTCTCATCTGCAGTTGATAACTGGACAGCAGGGATATTGCATGGTGCCCGGTTAGCTCCTGTGCTTAAAGATAGGCAGGGTTTTCCTCCCCTATCTTTTAAGTGCAGATCATTAATCGGGCAGCATGCAATATCGCTACTGCTTGGTTAGGGACAGTTGCTGCCTCCGCTCTGCCCTCTCTCGACACGCCCTACATCGGGGCGTGTAAGGGAGAAGAGAGGGAATATTCAGCGGCACTAACTGTGTTAGTGCCGTTGAATATCTCAGATAACAGCATTTACAGGGCTGTAAACCGTGTAAATGCCATTTGAATGTCGGGCCCTATGTGTTTACGGTAAATGCTGACTGTTTTTATTATGTGTGTTCTATTGTGCTCCGTTCAGAACAGTGGATGGTGAGGGTAACACGACATATAAATAAATAAATAAATAAACAAATCAACCGCATTCGGGGAGTGGCGTTACCTAACCCTGATACCCTAGATGAAAACCATTTAGCATTATGTCACCCAGGAGATTCTGTGCTAACAACCGGGATACGCCTTAGCTGCTCCTTCACTTCTCAGTGGGAGGGAATAATTGCAATAATCCTCAATTACACTTGCACATATGTATCAGGGCTGCTAGAGAGCTGTTTGCAGTTCTCGCCTTAGCCTGTTCTCAGTCTCGCTTCATATAAGAGCGTCATTTGATTTGCTTTAACACAGCACTCAACCAAAACCCCCTTTGTATCAAAAACGCTGTGAATTCACAGTATTTAATTGCATTTTTATTATGTTGATATAAGGGACCATCAGAAAACAACACTCAGCAATCGACATTTTGTAACGAGTCACAGATTGGGTGATTTTCTAGCAGTCTCTGATGCCCTTTGCCAATGTGTGTCTGCAGGATGTTGACCTACGCAAATACTCTACCTGATGTGGATTGGATTACTCCTTCTGCAAATCTGGAAAGAAGTAAAAAATATTGTGGATGCTTTCCAAGATGCGTTACTTAGACAAATGGTGATGGAACCAACCAGGGAAAACTCAATGCTGGATTTAGTGTTCACCAACGGAGACAGCATGTTAAATGTCCGAGTGGGTGCTGCTGTGAGCAGCAGCGATCATCACATGGGGTGGTTTGAAATAAAAGCCAAGGTGGAGTCCAATCATAGCAAGCTCAAAGTCCTAGACTTCAAAAACACCGACTTCAGTAAAATGGCCAAGTACCTGAAGGAGGAGTTGGCAGGGTTGGAGGGGATAAGGGAAGTGGAATTGCAATGGGCTAAACTAAAGGTGGCAATAAAAGGGGCAATAGATAAATATGTAAGGAAAGCAAATATAAACAAGAGGAGAAGGAAACCTATTTGGTTCTCCAAAAAAGTGGCTGCTCAAATAAAGGCAAAAAAACACAGCTTTCACAAAATTCAGAAGCTTGCAAACAGAGGAACACAGAAAGGAATACAGGATCAAACTAAAAGAGACAAAAAGAGAAATAAGGAAAGCAAAATCAAAGGCAAAGTAAAAGATGGCTAAAGATGTCAAGTATGGCGTCAAAACTTCCTTCAGGTATATTTGGGAGAGGAGGAAAATCAGAGGTGGACTTGCAGGACTCAAGTGCTGAGAACGGAGTCATGGAAAGTGACATTGAAAAAGTGAAATTGCTAAACAAATACTTCTGCTCTGTTTTTACTAAAGAAAATCCTGGATAAGGACCATCTGTGACTCCCAAATATAAAAATGGGAATGAAGTCGATACCACACCATTCACAGAAGATGATGTGTTAAATCAGCTTGCAAAACTGAAAGTGGACAAGACCATGGGACCGGATGGGATACATCCCAGGATACTGAAAGAGCTCAGAGAGGTTCTTGCAGGGCCGTTAAAGGATGTTTTTAACAGATCCTTGGAAACAGGGGAAGTTCCTCAGGACTGGAGAAGGGCTGATGTGATACCTCTTCACAAAAGACTTACAAACGGCCTGACTGAATTTAGACGAAAGCTTAAAACATATCTGTTTCAAACCCACTACAACCTGATCTAACTGCAATACCCTACCTCAACCAGATGAACTCTACCGCCCGCGACAGCATAAAATCTAATAGCATATAGTCATGTGTTAGCCTGTACTCTTTGGAAGTCAACACTGTATATAATGTATATTTGCCCCCCCAACCTACTGAAATCAAATGTATACCCTGATCTGTGTGCTATAATAATCAACTGTATATTGTATCCAACTGTTTATCCCGTGTTACGCAAATCATTGTCTAATCAAAATGTAAAACTAAAAATCCCAATGTATTATACAATGCATTATGATTCTGTAAAGTAAACCGCTGTTGATCGTAGGAAACAGCGGTATACGAGTATTTACTAAATAAATAAATAAATAGGGAAGAAGTGACAAACTGCAGGCCAGTGAGCCTTACCTAGGTGACAGGAAAGTAATGGAGGTGCTTCTGAAAGAGCGAATAGTGGACTTTCTCAAAACCAACAGGTTGCATGATCCGAGGCAACATGGTTTTACCAAAGGACGATCTTGCTAAATAAGTCTGGTTGAGTTCTTTGACTGGGTGGCCAGAGAACTAGGTCAGGGGCATACGATGGATGTCATCTACCTGGATTTCAGCAAAGCCTTTGAAACTGTTCCTCATAGGAGGCTTATCAATAAACTCAATAGTTTATGGATGGGTCCCAAGGTGGTGAACTGGATCAGAAATTGGTTGACTGACAGACATCAGAAGGTGATGGTAAACGGAGCTCACTCGGTTGAAAGGAGTGTGATTAGCAGGGTGCCCCAGGGTTCGGTTCTGGGACCAGCACTGTTCAATGTATTTGTGAGTGATAGGGAGGAGTGGTCTAGTGGTTAGGACAAGGTACTTCAGGCCGGAGGGCCGGGGTTCAAGTCCCACCTGGGGGCCGCAATCTCAGGCCAGAGGGACTGGGATTTCTAGTCCTATAGGCACTCCTTGTGGTCTTGGGCAAGCCACTTAACCCTCCATTGCCCATGTTCCCTATAAGTAATAGCGTATGTGTGTCATATCCCCTCGTGTTAAATGTATCCCCCAATTGACCGCTTTGACCCGGTGAAAAGCGGTATATAAATACAGCTAAATAAATAAAAATAAATATTGCTGAAAGACTGAATGGAAACGTATGTCTTTTTGCAGATGACACAAACATTTGCAACAGTGGACTCCCCTGAGGGAGTGGATAACATGAGGGAAAGATCTACAAAAGCTGGAAGAATGGTCTAATGCTTGGCAGTTAAGATTTAATGTGAAGAAGTACAGTGTCATGCACTTGGGAAGCAGAAATCCAAGGGAAAAGTACTCGATAGGGGGCGAGAGGTTGGTGTGCACGGACCAGGAGAAGGACCTTGGTGTGATTATTTCTGAGGATATCAAGGTGGCAAAAGCCAGGAGAATATTGGGTTGCATACAAAGAGGAATTACCAGCAGAAAGGAAGAGATACTAATGCCAATTGCATTCTTGCTTCAGTACTTCATACGCTAGCATTCTGTAAAGAGAAATAGGCGCCTATTTCTGGCATATTTTCCAACCAATATGCAACATCATGAAAGAGAACAACATTCAATACACAATATATGCAGACGACATCATGATATACACCCCGATATCAATCGACAACCCGGACTTCTCCAAGATAACAGACTGCCTTACCCAAATGACGAGTTGGTGTCAAAACAACAACCTCGCAATAAACTACAACAAGACCGAAGCTTTAATCATCACTCGGAACCAAAGCTTCATACACCCGCCAAATATCAAGATACAAAACACTACTATACCAATAAGATCAGAAGTGAGATACCTCGGAGTTACTCTGGACAATAAACTAAACCTCAAGCCACACATAGACAAAACAATCCAAAAAGTCTACTACAAGATGCGAATCATCAGGAGGCTGAAACCACTCCTCGCCCCAGAACACTTTCGTACTGTCTGTCAAGCACTGATTACCCCAATACTGGACTTCTGCAATCCGATATACCTTGGACTACCGAAACAAGCCCTCAAACCACTCCAGCTGGCACAAAACACTGCAGCACGAATAATATCCGGTACTGCAAGACAGGACCACATCACACCTACCTTAAAGGACTTACACTGGCTCCCAATCGGTGCACGCATCAGATACAAAACTATCATAAACCTATTTAAGATAAATCAGCACACATCAGCCAACAGCCTGCACACCCTCATACAACCAGACACCAGCACACGTCCTAGAAGAAAACAAACACACAACCGAGTCAGGACCCCAAGTGAATTCAAACACACACGCAAAGACACAACAGACAGAGCGCTCTCCATGGCTGCTCCAACAATATGGAACAAACTACCGGACGACTTGAGGGCAACTACAGACCTCAAAGACTTTAGAAAACAGCTAAAAACCATGCTGTTCATAGAACACTATGGACACATCACATAACCTAAGAGAATGTATAACAGCACAAGATACCGCCTAAACACTGTATGTATAGAAAATGTTTTTTAGCACCACTGTATATAGCCCATATTGTACATAGCTCAAACCTTCTAGCACACAATACAACACACCTTGTACATAGCTCAACCCAATCTAGCACACAATACAACACACACTCAACTAAATTTCACCCTCACTGCATGTTTAACACACTCACTTTACTCGATTGTTTGCTGTGATACCACCTTGATTAATAAGATAAGGCGGTTTAAAAATACTGTTAAATAAATAAATAAAATAAATATTTTGGCTGCCTTAACCTAGGTGGCGGGTTATAAAATGAATCTGTATACATTAACATGCATAGATGTGAAAATGTGATCTCTGCACACTCTCTTCCTCCCCTAACTTAAATATATCCCTGCGAACATTTCCTCCTCTTATGACTAAAGGTATGTGCACTGCGGGTAAAAGGTGAGTAATTTTCAGACCTGGCTGAATCGGTAATAGATTATAAAAATTGACCTGAAAACAATTAACATGTTATTATTTGCTCGATATAAATATCGTTTTTTTGCATTTGGTGAAATGCAGATGCTAATATGCTTTCAATTTGAAGATCTAACTTAGGTCTCGATTTTCAAAGGATTTTTACGATATGGCTTGAAAGTAGAATCCTTAGATAGGAAGCTCATAGCAGTAGGGGGGGGGGGCTCATAGCAGTAGGGGGCTCTTCTTCCCTGCTTGTTGGATGTGCACAAGTTACTGTAGGTCTCACTATTCCTGTATTCTGAATCACTACCTGGCAGCACGACCGAGAGCACCTTTCCCAGTATAGAACCAGTGTTCGATCATAGAGTAAGAGAGGAGAGTGTCGATGTTGTCCACTTTATGGATATTAAAGATCCCATGACACGTGCTATTCTTGGTCTCAAGCTAGGGTTTAGGGGTTAAGGACTTTTGATTTAGCTCACTCCTTTTCAATAGTAGTGGAAGGCAAGTTACATTCTGGTACAGTAGACGTTTTCCTGATTTTGGATGGCTTAACAAACTAAAAGGTTGGCATTTAATTGCAACGGTCAGCATTTTATTAAAATGCTGGATGCATAGTTAAATGCATCAGTGCCAGTATCTGGATATTGGCCTATTTGGATTCAGTGCTGAAAACTGGTGCTATCGGGATCATGGAAATATTTAGCCATTATGTACAGTAGCTAGCGAGCCGGATGCGATTAAGGAAGCCTCTCCTTATATGGATAGTAATGAAGTTCATGGTCTGAATATTGCCACTAAGCAGATAAAATGGATCTCAACCCTAATTCGGTGCTCAATATCTTGCAGGCTGTCACTTATATGGCTAGCAGGTGCTGCTGACCTAATAAGGGCCTTTGAATATCGGCCCCTAAATTTGTACCTGAGGCAATAGAAGACAAAGTAACTTGCTCAAGATCACAAGGAGCAGTGGTGGGATTTGAATCCTTGCCTCTCTGATTCTCTAGCTACTGCTTTAACCATTAAGCTATTTCCATTTTCTAAAGTCCGAGCTTCTTCTGATCTTCTGAACTTACCTCCCCCCTTAGAAATAATGTAGCTTGTTTTTTCAAAGACTCTGATCCTTTATCATATGTATACTTTGTTAAGCACTGTACTGTGCTTTGGGCAGACTGGATGTGCCAAATGGTCCTTCTTTTCTGTCATATGCTATATTACTAGCTAAATGAATGAAGAATAGCAACAACACACTGATGTTCTTAAGCAAATAACAGTTGCTTAGCTTTTAGCTATAAGAAGGAATTATTTCAAGCTATCTTTTATTAAGGTTGCTTCAGAGCTATTGTTTAATGGCTTTGTGTGTTCTCTATGCATCATACAATGAAAGAAGATTTGGGGACCCTACAAGACCTTCTGTAATACTTTGATTTAAATAACTGAACTGGCCACTAGATGTCACTGTTGAGTCACACAAATACAGTATGAAACAAATACACCATGCTGTAGAAAATTAGTTTGAGTCACGGGGCAATTTTCAAAGTGATTTACATTGATAGACTGAAAATTCACCTCCTCTGGATGATTAAAAGTGCACACAGGCTTCCATTGCGTATATGCTTTTAGCTGAATTTTGAAAAAAGGCATGTTCCCTGTGTGCTGTTGAGTTAGGGGATTAAAGCAATGCATTTACTTGGAATTTCCAAAAGTACATTACTAAGCTGCATTATCTACTTAATGTGGGAATTAACATATGTGAATACAGTCAGAGGGGATTTTATAAGGAGGCACCAACTTTTTCTTTATGAGATATTAGCATAAATGGCCAAATATACACATTAATTGCCTCAGGTACAAAACATAGTTTGTGAGCACTTTGGGGACAAGGGAAATATATACCGTACCTGAATGTATACTGCTTTGACCCAGTGTAAAGCGGTATAGAAGCATTGCCAAATAACTAAATAAAAAGTGATGGAAATGCCTGCACCTGGATTTGTAAGGAACCATCTGCCCAAGTGCACACCCACAGTGAGAGTCCGTGCTATCGGGGCGATGCACATACTTCTAAAATAGCGACTGCATCACTTACACGTGCAAATTCCTAAAGGACCATGATTTACACGCATAGATGGTGCACACCTTTACACAGTACCTTCCAAAATTATCCTCTTAGCATGTGCTAATTATGGAATAGCTAATGCTGAGTTTAATTGAACTGAAGGGAAGAAGGTGGGGAGGGAAAAGGAGGGTAGCACAACAGTTAGAGCAAGTCGACGTTAACCCACGTTCACTGTGAAGCAAAGACATATTTAATGCACTTTCAACACCGTGGCTAACCTCTTCTGCTTTATCCGCTGCTGCGTTCTCTCATACTGAGGCTGCTTCCCCCATGTGCCAGGAACATCCCCCCCCCCCCACCTTTCTAATAGGGAGGAGTGGCCTAGTGGTTGAGGCAAGTTACCTCAGGCCAGAAGGTCAGCGGTTCAAATCCCACTAGAGGACAGCAACCTTGGGCCAGAAGGACTGGGGTTTCTAGCTCCAGAGGTGCTTCTTGTGGTCTTGGGCCATGTTCCCTGTAAATAGTTATCTCCAAGTTATAATGCCCTGTTCAATGTAAACCACCTTGATATCATGAAAGGCAGTGCACAAGAAATGTTAAATAAATAAATTCTAATACTTACAACAACCATGGAGATTTCACAGTTCATGTGCATTACAGATATCTGTTAATGACCAAGCTTATTGCAGTTGGTTGACATTTACTTCAAACCATGGTACAGATTATTTCTATTATTGAACTTGATTATTCACACAACCAAAAGTCACATAAAAATTGCATAAACAGTGATCAGTACTAACACAAGCAAGCTTATAGAATAGAAGCATTTACATACAGAAATCTGTCAGCATTCTCTCCTCTACCTCATAAAGGGGTGTCCTTACTCACAGGCGTGCTATTTGCACATGATTGGGGTTTAGAATTAGTGAGGCAGCCCACACTAACTGCTGGGGGTGTACACGGCAGGTCCTGTTGCAATTAGCAAGTTGCGGTGCGTCCCCACGATAACTGGCGCACAAGTCCACTTAGTGCCGTGCCTTGAGGAAGCGGTAAGCGCATCCACACTAAGGGCAACAGTCATGATCAGGGCATGCCAGTATCTCTCACACTATTGTGCCAAGATTGCCCACGTTCCACCCCTTCCTCACCCAGAACCTAAGGGTTAGTACGTCGCATTTGGTGCATAGTAAACCACACCCTAACCCTTAGTGGAGCTTAGTAAAACACGCCCCAGAGTCTCAATCTCAATCCCACTCTCACTAGCTGAAGAGAATAGTCAGGTTTCAACACCTTTAGAAAAAACATCAGGCTGCCTTCCATCATAAATTCAAGGGACTTGAATTCTGTCAAAATGGTGCAAAATAACTAAATGCACATTGCCAAATCAAAGAAAATCTAATTACAGAAGGACCATGAGCCAACAGTTAATGCTGTTTGGAATTTCCTAAGGATTTAATCAGTGAGATAAGATATTTAGACCCTTTTAGCCGTGAGCAGTCAATGCAACTCTAAAGTACGACACCAGGACCAGAGCTTTTCTTCCCTAATAATTGCTGTGCAGCCGTATTTTATAGACGTTCTAAATGATGAATTCTCTTCCATAACAGCCTATGGTAGAAAGAATTGCAGGAATCTGTCCAGGAGCTCATCAATGTGTGAGTAATAACTACAGTACCAGATCCTTTCGTTTCACAAAGGGACGCAGTTGGCAAATCAGCCTCAAAACAGCAAAACAAACTTTTCCCACTGCTGAACTCTGGGGCTCTGTTGTCAGTCCAGAATCAAGAGCTCTGCCCCTCGCAAACATTTCACTGTCTCACAGCATTGCAAAGTAGCACTCAATAGCTCTGGAGTTTCTGACAATAGACTCCCCGACCTATTCAACCATAGTGACTCCGAATCTGGATTCGATTTATGTTTGTGATCCAGTTACAACCTTCAGGCAGCTGTTCAGCTTGGCAACAGTATTATTAAATAATTTGCAATGAAATTTCTTTTGGCTTTCTTGAGTTATTTACCTTGGTACAAAAGTGCATTTACTGAATGTGTAACATTGAAATTTGTAAGTGTTTTCCTCTAAAATGTTTGTAGTTTTGACTTACCATTGACTAATTGCTCTCTTTATATAATGGGATCAAGTGTCATCTTGTGCTTATATCGAGATCTATCTTTATCTTATAAAAGATATATCTATAGATTTCTAGAGGGGCATTTTAGAAAGCGCAGTCTGGGACTTCTAAGGCAGGCGTCCAGGTGCAGATGCGGTTTCACAGACATGCATGTGCCTGATACGGATGTCTGTGAGGTGATCTGCAGAGACATCCCCAGAACCATATTTCGCAACCTGGATGTCTAGGAATAGCCTAATAGTTAGCATAGTGGGCTAAGACCAGGGTTCAAATCCCACTGCTGCTATCATTGAAATGGTGCTGAATACTAGGGATGATGGAGCACGTTCTACTCTATGCCCTCTGGATGTTTTAAGGCCAAAACAAGCCCTTTCCCACTGCTTCTTCATGCCTGGAGCAGCTCTAAACTTGGATGTCCCTGCAGACTTCTCTGACATTTCTGAGATTGAACGGGGACGTCTAAGTCCATTGCACTTCCCTAGACACTCCTTCTCCACATCCCTTGCCTAAATGGATGTCCCCACACCAGAGATGTCTTTAAAGGTCATTTGTAAACTGAGGATTTGACCATCCATACACATGGTTTCGCCCTCAACATGTCCCGATGTTAAGCGGATAGCATCGGAGCACATAGGGGACTTAGATGGGGATGTTCAACGGCACTAACCAGTTAGGTGCCGTTGAATATCCCCATCTTAGACATTTACATGGTTTACTAGGCTGTAAACCTGTAAATGCCTTTTGAATATTGGGCCCTACATGCCCAAACTCTGCCCATGTACAAGCCCACTGCAAAGAACGTGCATGATGCGTATATTATGAGGTGTATTTGCACATGGATGTAGCCACATACTTGTAGGAATGACTTTATCAAATTACCTTCTATGTGAATTGCTAAGAGCGGGGTCGCAACTGTGCTATCAACAATGCACCAAGGGAATGCTGCAGCTAAAAATAATCCGCCACCCCAACCCTGGAATGGCCCTTACGAACTCCCTCCATGTCCCCAACATCTTTTAGAATAATTCCCAACACTGACATCTTGTTGAATAATCACCTACCACCGAACCCACCGGGCTCTTAACAGGGGTCCCTGGTGGTTACTAGGGAGCAGTAGCGAGCCCCAGATGTTCCTGCCTATCTCCAGGAACAAGCAGGAATGAGTCTTCACATATGGGTACGTCGGTACCGACGGAGCCTGCGCGGGAATGCTCCCCAGCGTCCAAAAAGAAAGCTTTTGGGAACATCCCATGCGCATGCGCACTGCCTTCCCGCCCATTCACTTCCCTCTCATCAGTTTTCCATTTTCCGCAGAGCCGGCAGGACGTATTCCTGTCACCGCAGAAAATTCTTCTTTTTATTCTTAGTTTTTTGTGGTCGCGTCTGCCTTCCCTCGACGCCATAAGAACATAAGATATGCCATACTGGGTCAGACCAAGGTCCATCAAGCCCAGTATTCTGTTTCCAACAGTGGCCAATCTAGGTCATATGTACCTAGCAGTTTCCCCAAGAGACACAAGTTCCACAATGCTTGTACTGGGTCAAGCATTGATATCTTCGGTCACTTCTTAATAATGGTTTATGGACCTCTCCTCCAGGAACTTGTCCAAACCTTTTTTAAACCCAGCTACACTAACAGCCTTTACTACATCCTCCGGTAACAAATTCCAGAGTTTGATTACACGTTGAGTGAAAAAATATTTTCTTTTATTAGTCTTAAATAGTTTACCCTGTAGCTTCATTGCATGTCCCCTAGTCTTTCTATATTCTGATAACGTAAACAATCGATCTACGTTTACCCGTTCTACTCCGTTCATTAATTTATAGACTTCTATCATATCTCCCCTCAGCCGTCTCTTTTCCAGGTTAAAGAGCCCTAACCTTTTTAGCCTTTTTTCATAGGAGTATCCTTCCATCCCCTTTACCATTTTGGTGGCTCTTCTCTGAACCTTTTCTAAAATCGCTATATCCTTTTTAAGATACGGCGACCAGAATTGCACACAATATTCAAGGTGCGGTCTCACCATGGAACGATATAGAGGCATTATAATATCTTTTGTTTTATTTTCCATTCCTTTCCTTATCATACCTAGCATTCTATTTGCTCTCTTGGCCGCCGCTGCACACTGGGCCGAGGGTTTTAACATGGTATCCACAATGACGCCTAAATCTTTTTCCTGGGTGGTGGTTCCTAATGTGGAACCTTGCATCGTGTAACCATAGTTTGGGTTGTTCTTCCCTAGGTGCATAACCTTGCACTTGTCCACATTAAATTTCATCTGCCATTTTGATGCCCAGTCTTCCAATTTATCAAGATCCTCTTGCAATTTTTCACAATCCTCTTGGGTTTTAACAACTTTAAATAGTTTTGTGTCATCTGCAAATTTGATAACCTCACTCGTTATTCCACTTTCCAGGTCATTTATGAATATGTCAAAAAGCAGCGGACCCAGCACAGATCCCTGGGGTACACCACTATTCACCTTTCTCCATTGGGAAAATTGGCCATTTAGCCCTACCCTCTGCTTTCTATCTTTTAACCAGTTCCTGATCCACAATAGTACACTGCCTCCTATCCCATGACTCTTTAGTTTTGCCAAAAGTCTCTGATGAGGGACCTTGTCATAGGCTTTCTGAAAGTCCAGATACACAATATCAACCGACTCACCTTTGTCCACCTGTTTATTCACTCCTTCAAAAAAACATAACAGATTAGTAAGACAAGATCTTCCTTGTCTAAAGCCATGTTGGCTGTCTCCCATTAGGTTGTGACTATCTACATGCTGAGTAATTTTATTCTTTATGATGGTTTCTACCATTTTTCCTGGTACTGATGTCAGGCTCACTGGTCTGTAGTTTCCCGGATCACCCCTGGAACCCTTTTTAAAAATTGGTGTTACATTGGCGATCCTCCAATCTTCAGGTATTAGATATGATTTTAATGATAGTTCACAGATTACTGATAGTAGGTCTGCAATCTCATATTTCAGTTCTTTCAACACCCTTGGATGTATACCATCCGGCCCAGGTGATTTGCTACTCTTCAGTTTATCTAATAGTTGTAAGACATCTTCCCGATGTATCGATATTTCCTTCAATTCTTCCACACCTTTAAATACCACTTCAGTCATGGGTAACATCCCTACATCTTCCTCAGTAAAGACAGAAGCAAAGAATTCATTCAGTCTCTCCGCTATCGCCTTGTCGCCTCTTAGTGCTCCTTTAACCCCTTTATCATCTATTGGACCAACTGACTCTCTCAGAGGTTTTTTGCTACGAATGTACTTGAAAAGGTCTTTATTTCGCGTTTTTGCGTCCGCAGCAAGCTTCTTCTCAAATTCTCTCTTTGCCTGCCTTATCAATGCTTGCATTTGACTTGACAGTGCTTGTGCTGTTTCCAGGTTTCGTCGTTTGGCTCTTTTTTCCATTTCCTGAAAGATGCTTTTTTGGCAACAACAGCCTCTCTGACCTCACCTTTAAACCATGCTGGCAGTTTTTTGGACTTCCTTCCACTTTTCTTAAAGCGTGGAATACAGCTGGTCTGTGCTTCTAAGATAGTATTTTTCAACAACACCCAAGCTTGATGTACGTCTTTAACCTTTGCAACTGCTCCTTTTAGTTTTTTCTTAACTGTTTTCCTCATTTTATCATAGTCTCCCTTTCGAAAGTTAAAAGGTAGTACTGTGGATTTCCTTACTATCCCTCCTCCACTAATTAAATCAAAGGCGATCATGCTATGATCACTATTGCCAAGTGGCCCCAACACCCTTATCTCTTGCACTAGATCTGGTGTTCCACTAAGGACAAGGTCTAGTATTGCTTCCCCTCTGGTTGGATCATGAACCAGCTGCTCCAAGAAGCAGTCATTTATTTCATCTAGGAACTTTATCTCCCTAGCATGTCCTGACGTGACACTGACCCAGTCGATACCGGGGTAATTGAAATCACCCATTATTATTACTGCGCTGTAACATTTGTTAGCTTCCTTGATTTCTTTGAGCATTTCATCATCCATTTGGTCATTCTGGCCAGGTGCTCGATAGTACACCCCCACTGTCTTTGCCTTCCCCCTTTTATATGGAATTTCAATCCATATAGATTCTACAGCAGATTTTGTTTCCTGCAAAACTTTAATCCTTTCTGAGTCAATGCCCTCTCTAACATAGAGCGCAATCCCTCCACCAATTTGATCTCTAACATAGAGCGCAACCCCTCCACCGGTACCGCCGGTGCTTTTCTTTCTTTTTTCTAAAGAATTTCTTTTTTTCTTCAGAAATTTTTCCTGTTTAGTGTCTGATGGTTTCTAGGCCACTAGGCCTCTATTTTTCCATTATGGAAAAGCCAGCCACTACCCTTAAGAAATGCTCAAAGTGTGGCGGTACAGATATATTTTCAGACACCCATACTTGGTGTCTAAAATGTTTGGGTCCTGACCATTGCCCACTGGAGTGTCTTTCCTGCTGGAGCTCAAATAGAAGAAATCTTCAGAATCGTGCACAACTCGATATCCGGTTCACATCGCACTCGATGTCACCAGCTAGAATATCTCCACAGGATCAGGTAACCAAACAAAAGTCTGTAAAGACTAGCCAGTCCTCGAGTGGTAGATCTCCTTCCCAGTATCGAGATGGCTCTGGCCTTGCCCTCAAGGACATTTTGGCAATAAAGCCCCGGCGGGAGTCTTCGGGCTCCAAAGCATTAATGGGGCTTCAGGTTGTTCCCGGGGTTCTTACCTCGATGAGTATACCTGGGCCATGCTCGGTGGTTGTGGCCGCTTCGAGCGGTACCGACACCCCAGCATCGGCTATGGTGATGGATGAAACACTCCTCACTGATGATCGCAGTCTAGCGCTCTCAGCTACTTCGGTACCGCTAGAGTTGCTGCAGACCGTTCCTCCAGTATCGGTATAGGCTTCGGTACCGGTACCGGTATCGACATGGGCATCGGTGTCGGTACCGTCCATGCTTACTTCGACAGACTCGCTTCCTTCGATGCCAAGCCTGGAATCGATCTCTAGCATGGATGATTCCTTCTAATTCCCAGTACTTCATTGGAGCTTATGCTGAACAAAGAACGCATTATACTCATATTGCCCTCACAGTCAGGCAAATATGGCATTCCCTTTTATTGCGTCTTTTTCTCCACACTGAAGAAGGATCCAGACTTGTTGTCTTAAAACTAAGGTTTTCTCTGCACCCCTTCACGTAGATCTCCACTTCTGGTTATTCAAAGTCTAGAATTTTAAAGAGATCTAGACCTATCCTTCTGACTAGGAACATTCCACTGGTTTCCATGTAACCTTCTTCATGGTTCTTCCACGTGTAACCAGTAAGGGATTCTCTATCCATATTTTCAAGCAGGTCTTACCCCTTCTTGTTTTTAAGTGAGTCTCTCTTATTTATATATATATATATATATATATATATATATATATATGTGTATATAAATACACATATCTCACTCTGAAAGATTTGTTACTGTCCATATTAATGCTGTTCCAGCATGCCATAGGGTTTTAAATGGACAACCAATTTCTATGGTAATCACAAGCTACCTTCTTTTACTGTAACCTCTCCGGTTACGTTACATCTGAAGCTCTCCATGTAAAGTCATCCTACGTGACATCACTTAGGGAAGACATTCCTGATCTTCAAGAAATTGGAAGCTACATCGCCTACTACAAATGTTTTTTTCTGTCTTTCATTTGGATAGAGGGGTCTCAAAGACCCATCCTTTTTCTGCAAACCAGTCAGATTTATCTCCTCTCTTTCCTAGAGCCTTTTTCTGCTCCAAGGTCAAAGAGCTTCAAACGTTGGCCTACAGAAGCTTTAGCTTCTCATCCAAAGTCCAACCTCATTAAACTCTCCCAGTTTTTTTCTTCTAGGATTAGTTCTAGCCTTTTAGGCTTCTGACCTCTGCCTGTATTGCGAAATTTATTTTCCTCTACTTCTCAGTAAGGTTTTTTCTTTGAGGATAATGTACTGGTTTCTAGCACCAGACCATTAGTCTCAACAAATACTTTCACAATACTTTTGACTGAGGTCCACATTAGAAAATTGGAATCCAATTTTCACTAACATTTCTGATCTACACAAGGACTCCTCTCTAGACGCCTTGTTTAGTCCAGCTGTTCCACAGCATACCCCTTTTCTAGTTCAACTCCTACCCTCCATCCCTTGGATGCCTCAGGTTTTGGGAAATAGCATGGCCCATCGACTAGATTTGCAACATGCTGGGACCTCCTCCAGGCATCTTTAGCTTGGGAGTCCCCATATGTGAAGACTCATTCCTGCTTCTTCCTGGAGATAGCACAACCCACCCACCTCCCCTAGGAGTTGTCTCTCTCTTTCTCTCTCTAATTTGTCTACTTCCCTCCTTCGGTCTCAGCTACAAACCCAACTGATGAGAGGGAAGTGAATGGGTGGGAAGGCAGCACGCATGTGCGTGGGATGCTCCCAAAAGCTTTCTTTTTGGACGCTGGGGAGCGTTCCTGCGCAGGCTCTGTCGGTACTGACGTACCCATATGTGAAGACTTATTCCTGCTGTTCCCAGAGATCACCTGTTACAGGTAAGTAACTGTGCTTTCTTGTGGTTCGGGTTCAAAATGATGCCTCTGACCCTTCTCAATCATTTTGTGGTACTACCACTAGGGCTAAAGCTACCAAATAAAGGCCTGCACCCAGAGACTCCCAGTAAGAGCTGGCATGAAGGGGGGTCAGGGGGTGGTAGGTTATTCATCGAGATGCGAGAGTGAGTGTCAGCAGGTTCTTCTAAGCTGCAAACCAGTCTGAGTGCAGCAGTGACAGTGCACAGTAACTTCCTGCGTGCTAACTTCCTATAACCCACCGATTTCTCGCTCCCTTACATGGTAAGCCCAGGTAGCATGCTTTCTTAAATATGCTCCAAAGTGTGCTAAAGTATAGTAAGCAGTCTCCATGTCAATGTTCTCAACATGAATGTGTGAAAAGATCCAAAAGAGTGTCTGAAAATTGGGAAAAAGTCCTAAAATGGCCTGAAAGAAAACAGAGAATGTTTCTATGTCTAATCCCTCCATGAAAGCATTCTCAGAGGTGCATTTAGGTTACAGGCGGAAAGTAATTTATAGATATGACATTTTCACAGGTACAGGTGCTATCTAACTGTCGTGGCACTTGCAAAGTACTTGGGTGCTTTTAAGATAAGCTTTACGCTCAATTTAAGAGAAACTACCTGAATCTTTTTACTTAAAAAATTAGTGTAATGTACACATGCTAAAAGTGTCCCTACAAACCATCTGAGAACTACCTCATATCCTGCACGCTTTGCATCTGAGAAAATGCAGAGCTGAGTTGAACAAATGGGAATATGGGGCTGATAAACTTCACATTTGGAAGATCAAGACATTCCATGTGTTTTTCTTCTAACTGGATGATAAAAGAAGGTGAAAAGCCCAGTTTGAGGGTTGATACTACAGCAAGGGACACTGGCATTCTTTTCCGTGGTGAGTTTCCGATTGCACAAATAGCTTCCACTCTATCAGCAAAACTAATCAGAGAAATGAAGTAACATAGTGTTGGTCAAGCATAGCAGAGACAAGTAGTGCTAGGGAGCACAGTGCTTACTGATAACTGCCCACAGCTCCCCCATGTGGTTGCTAATGGAACCGCACAAGGTCATAGTTAAGACATAACATGGATATAAGGCACTATTTTCCTTATCGAAAAAAGTCTAAATTAAACTTTCTGTTGTCAATGTGCTCTCATTATTTTTTGTTACCTTTTTTGGAGTTTTTATTGTTTCAGGTGAAGGTTAACTAACATTTTGCAAATCCAGTTCATTGTCTCTGAGTATAAAGCCCTTTAGTTAATGGAGACCTGCTATGTCGTTTTCTCAAACTGTATTTCCAACCTTCAATGCAGCATAGTTATAAAACCATGTTTTAATTTTGAAAATAGAAAATTGCACCAGCAGACCTGTCTAGACATCACTTGATTCCTGTCTTATGACAAAGTTGTTTGTGGGTCATTTGTGTACTATTTATTTGTTTATTTTGACATTTAATAGGCACCCCAAAGCAGGATCCATACAACAGATTGTGCACAGGTAATGGATCCCTCTCCCCCACAGACCTTATGATATGGCTGTCTGTGAATGAATACTGCGAAAATACACAGCAAAGGGGAGTCAAAGTGACCCAGTTCACATCTGACCCCATGAACCAGTCAGAAGAGAGAAACAGAGTCCGCTATTCTAAGACTCGATTTATTAAATAAGCATGTGCTGTTGTTGTAGCAAAGTGTAGTCAATGAATAAATCCAGGAGTCAATTGACAGGGTCCAAGCCAGTTTATTGTGCACAGGCCCAGTCAGTCAAAGCTTCAAAAGGAACTGAGCAAAACATTTACAGAGACATAACCATTTATACCTCTTTTTCAGTTTGATACATGAGAACTTTCTATTGGTTCCAGCTTGATACATGCAAACTTCCTATTGGCTCCAACGCCCCCTGCACCTGTCCAATTAGAAATCCCTCCGGGGCCTAGCAACCAGCCCCCTCCCTTAGGATTGTTCTAACAATGGTGCAGTTTCTAGGTTTGATACTTCTCTACTGCAAGGTTATCCCTAGCTCCAGGAATGCATTTATTGAAACATTTCTTTTGCACAGAAGAGAATAATGAAAGACTTATGAATTCATAAAAACTTCTTATTAAGCAGTTTAAAACAGTTTTCTCATTTTCCACAGATTTTTGGTTCTTTTCTAGCTATAATGGGAGTTAGGATCCAGGCCTAACTTACAGGCCTTTCATAGTAGCAGGCCATGCTAGGCCATAGCCTACCTAGGATTGCCAACCGGCCGGTTTTTCCATGGCCAGGCCGGCTGCCGGCACAGATGTAAAACTGGCCATTGAAAAGCCGTTTTTTTGCTCTGGCCGCAAGATCAGAAGCGGCCAGAGCAAAAAAACAGCTTTTGTCCCGAAGTCCGCGGCGCGAACGCGATTCCCCATAGCAGTGTAGCAGTTGCTTCTGCTTTGTACAGAGCAGCGGCTGCAATACACTTACATTGAAAACTAAAGATAAACTGTGTGAGGAGCCCTCCGGTCATCGCAGTGCCCGAGGAAGTGATGTCATGGGGCGGGCTCCTCACAGGTTGTCTTTCCTTTTCAAATTAACTTTAGCTGCAATAAAGTTAATTTGAAAAGGAAAGACAACCTGTGAGGAGCCTGCCCCCATGACATCACTTCCTCGGGCGCTGCGATGACCGGGGGGCTCTTCACACAGTTTGTCTTTACTTTTCAAAGTAAGTGTATTGCAGCCGCTGCTCTGTACAAAGCAGAAGCAGCGGCTTGGGCGGGGGGGGGGGGGTGGTTTGAGTGAACCAGCAAGGGGGGGGGGTAGTGTGTGTGAACCAGCAGTGGAGGGGGGGGGGTGGTGTGAGTGAACCAGCAGGGGAGGGGGGGTGAGTGAGTGACCCAGCAGGAGGGGTGAGTAAGTGATGGGGGTGGGTGAGTGAACCAGCAGTGGAGGGGGGGTGGTGGTGTGAGTGAACCAGCAGTGGAGGGGGGGGGTGTGAGTGAACCAGCAGGGGAGGGGGGTTGGTGTGAGTGAACCAGCAGGGGAGGGGGTGAGTGAATGACAGGGGGGTGGATGAGTGAACCAGCAGGGAGGGGAGGGGAGGGGTGGTGTGAGTGAACCAGCAGGGGAGGGGGGTGAGTGAGTCAGCAGGGGGGGTGAGTGAGTGAACCAGCACTGAGGGGAGGGGGGTGAGTGAACCAGCACTGAGGCGGGGTGTGAGTGAATCCTCGGTAATTTTTGTGGGTGGGGCTGGGGGCGGGGCAGGGGTGGGACTGGGGGCGGAGAATGGGTGGAGCATGGCGAGCCACAGGTGTCGGGTTTTTCTCGGTGAAAAAGTTGGCAACCCTAAGCCTACCACACTGTGAGGTTAAATCAGTGAGTAGCGTAACCGTGGATAAAAGTGAAGCTACAGTATGTGTAAGTCATGAGTGTGGATATGAGTGAGGTCACCATTAGTATGCTGTGAGGTCACAATCAATTTGCTGCATGAGGGTAGGTAGGAGTGAGGTCACCATTAGTATGCTATGAATGTTAAGTGTGAGGTCACAATCTGTGCTGTGAATGTGGGTAAGAGTGAGATTACTGTTCACTGATGCTGTGTCTGTTTATTCTGATGGGTCTTCTGTGGTTTGTTTGTTTTTGCCCATGGTCTCAACTTCTTGAGCACATAGACTGAACTTGATTGCCAGGGTCTTTGTTTAGAATTTAAGATTATTTTTTGTGTGCCTCCTTTTTTTGTTATTTTATTTGGGATGGTCATTCCATTACCAGTCCCCTGAAGGGACACTTGTCTGTACTGTGGACTACAATTCTGATAATGGATGCATACATTGACTTTTTAATTCTAATAAACGTGTTTAGTAGCAGTTTGCAGTATTTCAAAGTATTTTATCACCTTACACTTTCCTGAACATCTTGGACCTTAACTTCTTAGTTTTTGACCTTTTGAATCTTTTTTTCCAAACTAACCACAGATCAGCACTGTGGAGATAGGCAGTAATAACCCAATACCTCTGTTTAAAGAAGGGGGGAACACTGCACTCTCTGGATGTCAAAGGGAGGGATTTGTCTTGTTCTTTCTATCATAATTTGACCATATCCTGAGCTCACTTTGCAAGAACTCAACATCTGATGAGCCGAGCTCAGTGGAAACGGTAATGAACATTGGGATAAAATTTGCTTTCGGTCAATAACACTGCATATTTGAGAGTTCATCACTTTCATTCATCAGTAATACTGGTGGGATGGATAGGCTCCATGTCATCATAATTACTGCTATTGTGAGCATATTTATCACCTTTTATCCAATAGGAAATGTTCACACTATAGGCTCTTGGGGGAAGAATTTTGGGACAGGGGCAGGGTCCACTTGACTGGTGGCCTAGATGAAGTTTGTTTGTTCATTTTGGTTTAGAAATCTGCAAGAGTATTCTGAGGAGAGTATCCACCCCAAGAAAGGATAGGGGAGTCAGTTCAAGATGCTGCGAGGGTTTCAAGTACTACAGGAAAAATCTGCAAAAAGCAACAGAAAATCCTGCCTTTGCTTTTAACGAGGTCATGGGAGGCAAGGTAAGTCAAGGGGACTTTGGGAGTTGTTAAGTGCTGACCTGCTCTATGTGTCTGATTTTTCAGCTACTACCGTTTTTGCAAAAGGAAACTTTTTTCTTTCTTGTTTGGAACCACAATTTGCTTTTTGAACCTTTATTTTTGAGTGACTGTGCTACTGATCTACTGGGGTCCAGCGTAGTTTAATCCTCCCCCTCCATTCTCTGGTGGAGAACACTCGCAGCTGTAATGAGTTGTTGGTGCTCAACAGTTCCAAACTGTTTACCTCTTTACCATGGGGACTGCCCAAAAAATAGGTTGCATATGTTCATCTACTGGTGTAGCTAAGGGGTTTGATATACTAAAGCACCATTTCCTGCTTAGGAGCAGCCCTAGTGGTAGAGCAGCAAACTCATGACCAGAGAATCCTAGGTGCAGATCCCACGGATGCTGCTTGTAGCCTTGGGAGAGACTTGTAACCCTCCGTTACTGTAGGTACAAACTTGGGGAGGTATTCAAAGCATTAATGTTAATCATGGTCTCTGGAATATTCAGCAGCACTAACACGGTTTGTGCAGCTAAATATTCATGAGTGCCGCTGTTCGCTTCAATGCTAGATGGCTAGCATAGGGCCATTTTGGGAGGAGAGCGGGACTGGCATCTGGGGATAACTGGACAGTGGTGATATTCAGCTCTCGACAGCAAAGGTTCGGCACTTTAAAGGCTGGCCTAACGTTTGCTGCCGAAGCTAACAGCGGCTGAATATCACTGCTGTCTGATTAGCTTCAATGCTGTTCAGTTGATGCAGCTATTCAGTGCCGGTGACTGGATATGTAATGTTCAGTGGTGATGGCTAGCTGCTGCTGCTGAATGTCAAGCCCTTAGATTGCAAGCCTTCCAGGACCAGAAAATATGCCTGAATAAAATCATCTCGAGCTACTATTTAAAAGGTGTGAGCAAATTCCGAAGAGCTAAAATAATTAATTAAATATTGATTCCCATCATGTAGTATGGACTAGTATTATGCAGAAAGCAGGTGCCAATAGGATGCAGTTAATTACTAGCTAACAAGCCAAAAGATGTGGATAGGAAAAAGATGGAAGGACCCAGAAGATAGTTCCAGAATGAAGACTTGCAGTAGTAAAGCTAAACTGAGGGGGGGGGGGATGAGCTTCAGGAAAATGAGACACTGAAACTTTACCTCTTCTGTCTGCTGACAGACAACAGGAGTTAGGGGAAGAGAGGGAGCATACAAAAGGAAGGGGGAGGGGCACATACCACGATCGGGAAAGGTAAAATGCTGGCTAAGTAGGAGTGGGAAAAGAGAATCAGTGAGACAAATGAAGGCCTGGGGAGGGGGGGGGGGAGGATGTGATATGGGCAGAGACTAGAGGAAGATGTCTGGGCTCAGGACACCTGTCAGGCAGCGCCCAGGGAGGTGGCTGAACAGCTACCTCATGTCAGAATTTTTCAGATACATAGAGGACGTTGCAATCAAACTTGCACTAAAAAACTGAATCATGCAGTTCCATGTAACTAGCGATGCAAAACTATTTACAAAGGGCTCGATTCTGTGCCCTGCTATTTGTGCCTTCTCTGCCTGCATCTAACTTCCCCGCCGGTTGTACGGGGAAGTTAGACGGGGGTGGGGAAGGGGAGGATCGGAGGTGGAGGCAGGGCGGGCGGTGGGCGATCACCGGACCTGGACATACAGGGTCGATTCTAATGTCAGCCCTGTATGTCCAGGGCTGGCAACTTGTACAGAGGAGTTATTCCACCTCCGAGGTGGAATAACTTTCCTGTATGTAAAAGATTGGTAGCCTGGGGCTTGGATTGGGTGGGGGGGGGCCCAAGGCATTCCACGCAGCCCGGCCCTGGCCATAGAAGGCCATATCGGGAGTCAGGCTGCAAGGGATGAGTCCCTGAAGTCTGACGGCCAACATCGCAGCTCTTCAATGGAGCCACAGTGCCATGGCAACATGACGCCATGGCACTGCGGCTCCATAGAAGAGCCTTGACTGAGTTAGTCGGGGACAGTCCTATACACGTGCAGGCCAGACTGAATTGAAGTCCCAGCCTGCACGTACAGGACTGTTTACAGAATAAGCCTGGAAGGGCACATCAGAACATGCCTGTGATATGAACATGCATATTAGCACAAAAATATTTTAGGCCCCTTTTACTAGTGCTTTGCATGCGGTATCTGCTGCATTGCCCATATTATTTTCAAATACATTTGTAGCAAAAACCTGGTGAGTCAGTTGGACCATTAGATGATAGAGGAGTAAAAGGGGCACTAAGAGAGGACAAGGTCAGAGTGGATAGACTGAATGAATTCTTTGCTTGGTCTTTTCTGAAGAAGATCTACGTAGGGAAGTTACCCATGCCTGAAGTGGTATTTAAAGGTGATGTATCAGAAAAACTGAAACAAAGTTTGATAAACCAGGAAGATGTATTACAACTATTGACAAACTAAAGAGTAGCAAATCACCTAGACCAGGTGGTATACATCTGAGGATGCTAAAAGAACTGAAATATGAGATCTACTATCAGGGCCGGCCCGTCCATTGAGCAAGAATGTTTTTTGCACAGGGCCCCTCGTTTCAGGGAGCCCTGTGCAAAAAACATCTTGCATCAGCGATCAGCCCAGCTAGATTAAAAAAAACCCCACAAACCGGCTGCTGCTGCTGCTGCCGCCGTGGCTCTGTTAATCCCGCCGGGGGGGGGATGGGAAAGGAGGACTCTGCAGGGCAGGGGGGGCCCCGTGGGGTGCTCGATTCTGCCACTGCCACTGCCACGGCGGCAGAGGCAACGGCAGCAGCAGCCGGTCTGTGTTTTTTTATTATCTAGCTGGGCTGATGGGGGGAGGGGGGTTAGGACTGGTAATGGGCTATGGGGGGGGGGGGCTAAGACTGTAAGTGGGCTGATGGGGGGGTTAGTAAAGGTAATGGGCTATGAGGGGGGCTAAGACTGTAAGTGGGCTGATGGGGGGGGTTAGGACAGGTAATGGGCTATGGGGGGGCTAAGACTGGAAGTAGGCTGATGGGGGTTAGGACTGGTAATGGGCTATGGGGGGGTTAGGACAGGTAATGGGCTATGGGGGGGCTAGGACTGGAAATGGGGTTATGGGGGGTTAGGACTGGAAGTGGGCTGATGGGGGTAGGACTGGTAATGGGCAATGGGGGGTTAGGACAGGTAATGGGCTATGGGGGGGCTAAGACTGGAAGTGGGCTAATGGGGGGTTAGGACTGGTAATGGGCTATGGGGGGCTAGGACAGGTAGTGGGGTTATGAGGGGGGTTAGGACTGGACGTGGGCTGATGGGTGGTTAGGACTGGTAATAGGCTATGGGGCGGGGGCTAAGACTGGAAATGGGCGGATGGGGTGGGTAGGACTGGAAGTGGGCTGATGGGGGTTAGGATTGGTAATGGGCTATGGGGGAGCTAGGACTGGAAATGGGCTGATGGGGGGCGTTAGGACTGGTAATTGGTTATGTGGGGGGCTAGGACTGGAAATGGATTGATGGGGGGGTTAGGACTAGTAATGGGCTATGGGGGGCTAAGAATGAAAATGGGGTGATGGGGGTTAGGACTGGAAGTGGGCTGATGGGAGGCTTAGGACTGGTAATGGGTTGTGGGGGGGGGGCTAGGACTGGTAATGGGCTGAGTGGAAGGGGGGCTTGAACTGCAAATAGCTGATGGGGAGGGGGGCTTGGAATGGAAATGGGCTGATAGGAAGGGGGGCTTAAACTGCAAATAGCTGATGGGGACGGGGCTTGGAATGGAAATGGGCTGCGTGGCGGGGGCTAGGACAGGAAATGGGCTGATGGAGGGGCTAGGATAGGTTTGGAAATGAGCTGTTGGGGGTGTTAAGATTGGAAATGAGCTGTAGTGGGGGCTTGAATTGAAATGGACTCATGGAGGGGCTAGAACTGGAAGTAGGCTCATGGGGGGGCTTGGATTGGAAATGGGCTGAGTGGAGGGGAGCTAGGATTTGACATGGGCTGATGGTGGAGCTAGGAAAGGACTAGAAATGGGCTGATGGGGGGCTGGGATTAGAAATGAGCTGATGGAGGGATTCGGATAGGACTGGAAATGGATGGGGGAGCTAGGACTGGAAATGGGCTGATGGTGGGGCTAGGATAGGATTGGAAATGGGTTCATGGGGGGCTAGGACTGGAAATGGGCTGATGCAGGGACTAGAAGGGAGTGGATGCTGGGTGGAGCTGGAACTAGAAGGGAGCTGATGTTGGGGGAGGATTAGAATGGGATGGAGCTGGGAGAGTGAAATGGAGAGGGAAAAATATTTTGTGTGGGAGGGAAGACAAATCTACAATTGGCTGGATATTGGGAGAGTAAGTGGGGATTGAGGATGGAGGGGTAAAATTTGAGTGGATGAAATAGGAAAGAGGAAAGAGCAAAAGGAGAAAGATTAGTATGTTAAAGCAGATGTAGAGAGAGGATGGAAAAAAACTAGAAGAGAGAAGAAAGGACAAATGGACAGCTGACGATGGAGAGTTAGCAGAAGACACGAAGAAACCAGAAAAAAGTAGCTGGAGCAATTGCAACTGAAAAAAAAATGCACAAAAGATAGAAAAATATCTCTTTATTTTGAATTTATTAACTGGAATATGTCAGCTCTAAGAAATGTGCATCATTAACGTCTGCGCTTTGTTTAGTACAAGAGGAAATTAATTTATAGTTTTATTTCTACAGTGTTGTACATTCCAAGTTTGACTTTTGGGGTTCCCAATTTAATTATTGTTTTCCTGTTTCTAAATTGTGATTCCTTGTTTGGTAATGGTCTATGTTCTGCATGTGTAACTGAGCTGAGGTATTCTGTTTATGTAACTCCTATTTGACATTGCCACTTGTTCTCTTTCCCCAGTAGGTCATGTATGGTTATTCTCTGAAATGTATTGGTTTAATATTTGCAGTGTTGCATTTTGATAGGTAGGGTATGGTGCTTTGTGAGTCCTGGTAGTGCTGTTAGGATACGGCAGGTTTGCTATGGGTTGTAAATGGGCAGTGTTTGTAGTAGTTCCTAATGTGCCTGGTGGTTGGGACTGGATTATAGTAATGTAGAAATCTTTGTCTTTCTTTATCCATACACTCATTAAGAGGCATGTTTACTAAATGTTAGTGTATGGTAACATTATGCAAATATTTATGCAAATGAGGCACCTTATGCAAATGAGGCCCAGCACTGAGTCTCCGCACATGGCCCCGCACCCCCCTTGGGCCGCCCCTGCCTACTATTAGTAATCTGTGAAGTATCATTAAAATCATCTGTTGTACCTGAAGACTGGAGAATGTCCAATGTAACACCAATTTTTAAAAAGCGTTCCAGGGGTGATCCGGGAAACTACAGACTGGTGAGCCTGCATCAATACTGGGCAAAATGATAGAAACCATTATAAAGAATAAAATTACTGAACATGATTTAATGGGAGAAAGTCAACATGGATTTAGCCAAGGAAAGTCTTGTCTTACTAATCTGTTATATGTTTTTGAAGGTATGAATAAACAGGTAAATAAATATGAGCCAGTTGATATAGTGTATCTGGATTTTCAGAAAACCTTTGACAAGGTCCCTCATGAGAGACTCTTGAAGAAATTAAAAAGTCATGTGCAGGGAGGCAGTGTACTATTGTGGATCAGGAACTGGTGAGAAGATAGAAAGCAGAGGGTAGGCTGAATGGCCAATTTTCCCAATGGAGAAAGGTGAATAGTGGAGTACCCCAGGGATCTGTGCTGGGTCCGCTGCTTTTTAACATATTGATAAATGACCTGGAAATGGGAATAGTGAGTGAGGTGATCAAATTTGCAGATGACAAAATTATTCAAAGTTGTTAAATCACAAGAGGATTGTGAAAAGTTGCAAGAGGACCTTGATGAATTGGAAGACTGGATGTTCAAATGGCAGATGCAATGTTACGCATCTAAGATAGAACAACCCAAACTACGGTTACACGATGCAAGGTTCCACACTGGGAACCACCACCCTGGAAAAGGATTTAGGTGTCATCATGGATAATATGTTGAAACCCTCTTCCCATTGTGCAGAGGTGGCCAAGAAAGCAAATAGAATGCTAGGAATCATAAGGAAAGGAATGGAGAATAGAACAAAGGATGACATCATAATGCCTCTTTATCGTTCCATGGTGCCACCGCACCTTGAATATTGTGTGCAATTCTGGTCGCCATATCTTAAAAAGGATAAAGTAGAATTAGAAAAGGTACAGAGAAGATCCACCAAAATGGTAAAGGGGATGGAATGATACTCCTATGAGGAAAGGCTTAAAAGGTTAGGCCTCTTGAACTTGGAAAAGAAATGGCTGAGGGGAGATAAGATAGAGGTCTATAAATTAACGAATGGAGTGGAATTGGTAAATGTAGATCGTTTGTTTACTCTATCAAAAAGTAGAAAGACTAGGGGACACGCAATAAAGCTACAATGTAACCCATTTAAGACTACTAAGAGAAAATATGTTTTCACTCAATGCATAATCAAACTCTGGAATTCATTACCCGAAGATGTAGCCAAATGTAGCTGGGTTTTAAAATGTTTTTAGACAAGTTCCTGGAGGAAAGGTCCATAAATCATTATGGGGTTTTTATTGTATCTTTATGCAATTATACAATACATCCCAGAAAATTCTTGTACAGAAATAGAGCAGGACAGAAGAAATACTAAACATTTAAGTAATTAACAAAATAAATCACATTCAAATGAATTGTAACTGCCTACTCACTCCAGCCCACAAAAGGAGGGTAGGAGAATTTTAAAAAAATCAAACCACAATATGAAAAGAAAACCTGTTGGAAATACAGCCATCATAACCAATTTCACGGAACACTGGACGAGGCGTCAACGGAGGCTTCCAAGCGCCAAGCATATACAAAGGATAGCAGCTGGGAGGGCTCATAAAAAATATAATAAACAGAATGATATTTTATTATGCACTTACAATGGTGCTTCAAGAAAAAAAGTGCTCCCAGCTGCTGGGCCCCCGGTCGAAGGAGGAGAATCTCCCTGCGCCGCCGCTGAGTTTTCCTGGCAAGATCAGGGTATATGCCAACAGATAAACCACAAAATAGCACATTCCTTGTCCTAAAAAATAATTTCAAAAGACATTCTTTATCAGACAACAAGGCAAAGTTTGCTATTAAAGTGGACGGTATCACAGATTCTTCTGAGAACTTTCCAGAAGTTCAGTTACATTAAGGATGTCTGCCTGCCGAGTGCCAGCCACTGCTGAAGAAGATGATTTTTTTCCTCAAATGGGAGGTAACACATTCTAACCATTGGTGGATGTGAGTCAATCGTCACAGTGAGAGTCTTGGATAAATATGCGCGGAACATGTCCCGTGCCGAAACAGTTGAGGCTTTGAGAAAATTAATCAACCTGAGATTCAGGGCTGTAGCTGAATTTTCCAATTGTTCCAAGTTCACCGAAGCAAAAGTTTTCGTGAAAGCATCAGACCGTCCTTCCAATACGGCTGTTTTAGTCTGAGTCTCTGAGATCGCTGCTTGAGCTGCCGCAACTTTAATAGCAGAATCTTCAGTCACCACAGCATTGTTTTGAACTTCTGAAGAAAGGGAGGATATTTGGGGTATCAAACCTTCCTTTAGGGAAACAATTGCTGACCAAATAGTTTCTAAAGTGAAATTCACTGGATGTATCAGAGAGGAAAGGTCCATAAACCATTATTACACACTTACACACAAACACACATACACTTACTAACTTACACACAAACACACACACACTAACTTACACACAAACACATATACACTGAATAACACTGCATGATAACACAAATGTCAATATAATTCGATTGGTTGCTGTGTACACTACCTTGATTAAAGGAGAAGGCGGGATATAAGTCCTGTTAAATAAAATAAAATAAATAATTAAAGAGGAGCCGAGAGAGCCACTGCTTACCACGCGAAGAGCATTGTGGAACCTCTGTGACTTTTTGGGAACCTGCTAAGTTCTTGTGACCTGGATGGGCTACTGCTGGAAGCAGAATATTGGGCTTGATGGACCTTGGTCTGACCCAGTATGGCATGTCTTATGTTCTTCTTCTTATGGGTGGCAGATAGTATATGCTAGAGATTAGTAAAAGGGCTCTTCATGTGATGATGCCCTCCTTAAAGTGGCACCCATGGCATAGGTAAGAGGATTCCTACATCTATCCTAGATGTGAAGATGCTGCCCACCCCTTCAAACCTTTAAGATCTGTTTGTGGAGGCGGAGGATGGGGGTTCTTCTGGGGAAGGGGGGGGGGGGCGGTTCCTGCTAAGAAAACTGGGGCAGATGATTAGGGATCCCCTTCTTGTTTGCCAGGTTCAGGAGCATAATGAATCCCCCAAGCTAACGTTCGCAAAATGAAAGGGACAATTAGCCCAGGGGAATTTTAGGTCAGTGTGCCTGGTAAATATCCACTCCTGGCAGATGTTACCATGCTGCTCTCTGTAGTCTAGTAAAGGCTCGTCTGCATACGATACTCCTTCATTTGCATGGGGGGAGGCGCTTTGTGGGGGAGGGGATTGGGGTTGGCAGGCGTGTCACTATTTTTCTGTCTGCGTACATATGTTGTAATAGATTGATATGCTATTATTTCTACTCTTTTGGTAAACTGTTCTGAGCTGCTTTTTAGAAGAGGATGCTGTATTACGTCATGTAAGGCTGTATTGCATAGCGTGCTATTTTAACTTGTCCAGAATGAGCACATTAGTCTTTCCTGCATAGATCCCACCGAGGAGGAAAATATGATGATTTATTTATGTCACTCTATCCAGACGCAGCTCATACGAATGTTGTCATGGTTTTAAGTTCTTGCCTACCTTTACTTGGCTCTTCGTTTTTGGAGAGTTCAGAGATTGCACAGGGACCTGTTAAGTCAGAGAGATTATTGTAGCTTCTCTTCCATCTAGTAGCCGAGCACTGCCAGACCTCTCTGCGGGCTTAGTTTGCTCAATGCCTGTAATGCTGTTTGGAAGAAACGTTCGGGACTGAAACTGGCATAATTGTTATTCCTCAGCTGTCAATGCAATTGTAATTGTTTTGTCATTACTTTTGCTTACTGACTGTACACTGATGGCCAATTACTGGGCTCTCTTAGTATAAATAATAACTCGAGTGTGTACAAATGTAGCTGTGCAGAGGATTACAGGAATTCGGTGGTGGTTGGATTCAGCAGATTGGCTGAATGTGCCTGAATCAGACCTCCCAGTGGCCATCAGTTCACCATTAGGGACGGAACTAAAAGGTGTACTCCAGGAACAGGCAGGAAGTCAGTCCTCACATATGGATGATGTCAGTGCTGATGGAGCCGGTGCGGAGCATTTCCTTAGCTTTCAAAGAAAGCCTTTGGAACATGCTGCCATGCATGCATGGTTCCCTTCCCGACTAAGGGTGCCATCTTGCTCAGTGTCCTTTTTTCCACAGAACCCAAAGGAACGTCTGTCCTATTTCCCTGGAAAAATCCTTGTTAATTATCCTTAAAATAGTTAGTTTCCCAGTTTGCATTCTGGATCCTCTTCCTGCCTTCAGTCGGCGCCGTCACAGGCATTGTTCTCGGCTCCTTTTGTCTTTTTGATCGAAACTCGCCTCTACCAGGGTTCACACCTTTCTTCATCCAGAGGTCGTCGACCCTGGCCAGGTGTACCCCACCATGTCCACTGGTGGGTCAAATAATATCAGTGACCGACACCCATGACTGCTGTCTACGCTGCCTGGTCCTGGACCATGACAGCACCGCCTGTGACCTGTGCCAGACCATGATGCCTAACGCCAATAAAAAGAGGTCAGAGTTGCAGGTAAAACTGTTTCCCAGGTCCGACTCTGTACCAGCCTCCCTGATGCAGAGCTCTAATCCCAGCACTTCCCATGAGGCCTGAGTGTCCTCCGAGTCCCACGGCAGTGGCTCCGAGAAGACTTCGGACTCCGAGCGAAAAAAAAAAATCCTTGAAATCCGTTGAAGATGCACTGGAGAATCTCGGGTGGCTCCGAGAAGCACCCTACCCAGGTCCTCAAGAAGGATTTCTCAGCTGGCGAAGACCGTGCAAGGTTCCTTGAGACAGTAGTTCTCATTGAAGATGCAATTGCGAGAGTGTCAGCGCCAGGTCCTCGGTGCCTGCACCAAAAGCTGCAGAGCCTTCTGGCTGTTAACTAGAATGTCGGCCTTGGAGCAAAACATCACTGCTATCCTGGCCCTGCAGCAGACTGGGCCACCGACTGCAGACTGGGCCACTGACTGCAGGGGAGTCCCCGGTCATTGAGCCAAGCTCCAAGCATCATCGGCCTCGGGTAAGCCCTCGGCGCCGGTCGAGGTCTTGGTCCCATTCCTCTTGCATCTAATCCTCCCCGGCCTGTTTCCGTGACTCAGACCCCAAGTCCTCTCGAGGCCACCGGCCACCTGGCCCCAACCTTGACATTATGAATCGCAGGGTCTCGGACTCATCATCACCACTCAACTCTGAGTGGGAGACCGATGACGAGGTGTCACCGGAAACTAAGTGGCACTGAGATATTCCCTCGGACCTGTCACCCCCGGCGCCATTCTTCTCAGGAAGATGTGGCCTTCCACAACTTTGTCAAGCATATGGCCAGAGCCCTCTCAGTCCAAACTGAGGCGGAAGAAGATCTGTGTACTGAGGAAATGAAGATCCTCCAGTATGAGTTTCCACCCAAGGAGACTCTCGCGGTGCCTGTGCAGCCGATCCTCAAGCCACTGCTACTCAGAATGTGGGAAATGCCACCCTCGGTGCTGGAGGTGAGCTGGCGCCTCAATGCCATCTACTGCGTCAGGAAGGGCCCAAGGTTCCACAAGCCCCAACTCCCACATAACTCCATGTTTGCCGAGTCAACTGTGCAGAAACTTAAGAGCCAGAAGACCCACTCTTCAGTCACTCCAGGAAGGGATGCTAGAGTGCTCAATTTCCTCCGGCAGAAGTGTTACCGGGGCTCCATGCTGGATTGCCAGATTCAAGCCTATTAACTGTACATAGGCATGCACCTAAAGGCCCTAACTCAGGAGTCCAGATTTTCAGTGGGGCTTACTGGGGAACCCTTCCAGCAGTTCCAGTCCCTGACCTCCGGGATCAAGGACTGCTCTAAGTTTCATTCTTGGGCGTCCTATGATAGCTTTTGGTCAGCATCTTGGGTAGCTGCAGCCAGTATCGGCGCCCAATGCCAAGCCTGGCTGCCGTCTTTGGACCTCGAGCAATGAGTCCAAGACAAGCTGCTCGACATCCCCTGCACTGGGGAGAACCTGTTCGGCAAGCACATGGCCGACAAGGTAACTGAGATCAAGGCCGACATGGTGACTCGACAGAGGCTCTCCAACAAGACTTCATCCTTTCCCCTGTAAGGAACCATGGGGGAAAAGACCCCTGTTCCCAAGGAAATAGGAGCCCTTTCAGCAGAGTCACCACTACCAGCCCTTCTCGGGCCGGCAGCAGGGTTCTCACCCTAAAAGACAAGGCCATGAAGTCCAGAAGCTGAAGGCACAGAAACCCCAGGCTCCAGCTCCCACCCAACCTGGGGGGAGCTTTTGACTTCCGGGGCAGGGCCTCCCCTCCCCCGGGAGACCTTCACCAGTCCACAGGGCCCACTCTTTGCCCACAGGTGGGCCAGGATCACCTCAGACCAATGGGTACTGCAGGTGGTAAGGGAGGGATGCCTTCTCCACCTACAGCAAGTTCCACCCAGGTTCTTTCCAGGAGAGCTGGAGCGATTCTCCTTCACCAGACCTTTCTGCTGTCAGAGCTCACAGGTCTGCTCAGGGACAACGCAGTAGAGCCTGTATCCAAACATCTATGGGGAAAAAACTTATACTCCAAATACTTCCCTGTCTCAAAGAGAACTGGGGGCCTTGGGCCCATACTAGACCTGAGAAATTTAAACAAGTTTCTGGTGAGGAAGAAGTTCAAGATTCTCTCCCTTGGAACACTGCAGCCTTACCTCCACCAGGGAGATTGGCTGTGCTCCTTGGACCTAAAGGATGTGTACACACATATCCTGATCCACCCTTCCCATAGGCTGTACCTAAAGTTCGTGGTGAGAGAAGGGCACTACCAGTAGAAGGTGCTACCCTTCGGCCTGGCCTCCTTGCCAAGAGTCTTCACCAAATGCCTGGCGGTGGTAGCCACCTACCTGCACCTACAAGGGGCTTTTGTCTTCCACTACCTGGAAGACTGGCTCATCAGGGGCAGTATGGCCTCAGAGGTCAGTCAGGCCACAAAGCATGCAACCCTGCTTTTGCAACACCTGGGATTCATCATCAACTACCCCAAATCCTATCTCTCTCCAGTCCAAAGTCTGGAGTTCATAGGTGCCCAGTTGGACACATTACAGGTCAAGGCCGTCCTTCCAAAAGAAAGGGCAGACCACCTCAGGCAATTGGCAGGAGAAGTACAATGCCGCCAGTCAGTGCCAGCTTGTCTCCTCTTCCCACTGGGCCATATGGCCTCAACGGTCCATGTCACACCTTCAGCCCACTTACACATGTGGACAGCCCAGTAGTGCCTATGCTTGCAGTGGACTCAGTCCACGGGCAGACTCCAGGACAGGGTCAGGGTTACCCGCCAACAGACAGGGTCCCTCAACTGGTGGCATAACCTGCACCACCTCCAGGCAGGAATGCACTTCCAGGCACCCATGCTGCAGAGGATCCTGGCCACAGACACCTCCCGCCTGGGTTGGGGGGTACATTGTGGAGACCGCCGCACATAGGGCAGCTGGTCTCAGGAGGAGTCACTCCTACAGATCAATCTCCTGGAGCTTAGGACAATCTTCTTGGCCCTGTGAGCTTTCCGCCACTGCCTGTGACACTGGCCTGTACTGATGCAGGCGGGCAACCAGATCACCATGTTTTATATCAACAAGCAGGGGTGCACGGGTTTGTACTCCCTCTGCCGGGAGGCGGTGGCTGTCCTCTCCTTTGCAGCACGCAATAACATGCTTCTGCGAGTGGTGTACCTCCTGGGCCAGGACAACTGCCTAGCAGACAGGCTGAGCAGAGTCCTTCGTCCACACGAGTGGCGCTTACACCCCAGAGTAATGAAGCTCTTCCACCTCTGGGGCAGGCCCGTGATGGATTCGCCTCTCCGGACAATACACAGCTACCCCATTTCTGCTCTCATCAGCCACACCCAAAGAGAGTGGTGGCAGATGCCTTCCTGATCTCGTGGTCTGAGGGCCTACTCTATGCGTTCCCACCAACCTTCCCCAGTCGCCAGGACCTTCTTCAAGGTCCAGAGTGAAAGGGCATTAGTTATACTGATTGCCCCCAAATGGCCCAGGCAACCTTGGTTTCCTCTGCTGCTTTCCATGTCGGTGGCACTCCCAGTCCCTCTGGGCCGAGCCCCAGACCTCCTGTCCCAGGAGGAGGCTCTCTCCTGCACCCCAATCTAGGGTTGCTAATGCTAAGAGCATGGCTGCTGAAAGGGTAGCATTGGCCCTTTTCATTCTTCCAGGAGAAGTCAAGGAGATCCTACTGGCCTCCTGAAAACCCTCCACCAGACGGGCTTATGCCTTTAAATGGAGAAGGTTCTCTGCCTGGTGTGTGGAAAAGGAGAAGAATCCCTTCTCTTGCCAGGTGCAACTAGTACTGCAGTATCTACTGCACCTGTCACACACCGGGCTGAAATCTAACTCGGTGAGGGTACATCTGAGTGCCATAGCCACTCACCACCACCCTGTTGAGGGAAAATCCCTCTCAAGCCAGCTCCTGGTCTCCAGGTTCCTCCGGGGCCTCTTGTTATCCAAGCCCCCTCTCCGCCCTCCAGTGGCAGAGTGGGACTGCAATGTGGTGATCTCTCAGCTCACCAAATCACCGTTCAAGCCCCTGGCCACTTGCCATCTGTGGTTCCTGTCATGGAAAGTTGCTTTTCTGGTGGCCCTCACATCCATTCGAAGGGTGAGTGAACTCCAGGCCCTGGTGGCAGATCCACCATATACAAGGTTCTACAAGAATAGGGTAGTGCTCCACATGCACCCTAAATTCCTCCCGAAGGTGGTGTCTCCTTTCCACCTCAACCAAGAGGTGGTTCTCCCCACCTTCTTCCCGCGGCCTCACGCCGGCAAGGAGGAACTAGTACTTCACATACTAGATTGCAAACGGGCCCTGTCCTTCTATTTACGGCGGACTCAGGCTCATCGAAAATCTCCTTAGCTTTTCGTGTTTTATGACCCCAGCAGACTGGGGCTCCCCATTACTAAGCGAACTCTGTCCACTTGGGTGGCGGATTGTATTGCCCTCGTCTATGAGTGAGCTGGCCCCTCCCTTAAGCACTGGGTCACAGTGCATCGCATGAGGGCGGGCGATAACTGCATCAGTGGCCAACTTCCGCTCAGTGCCGGTGATGGAGAATTGCAAGGCCGCCACATGGTCTTCAATTCATATGTTCGCAGTTCACTATTGCCTGGAGAGCAAGTCCTGTAGGGACAGTGCCTTTGGCCAGGCAGTACTCCATAATATTTTTGGGGTGTAGGCAACTCCTTTCCTCTGACTCTTCTGTGTTCAGGTTACCGGAGTGATAGTGTCGCTGGACAATAGGTCTTGCAGAGTCTCTCAGTAGGGTCTCACATTCTGCAACTCATGGCTACCTGATTGGTCGCCGTTGGTGCTGTCAGTAGCCTGGAATTAGGGAGTCCTATATGTGAGGATTGACTTCCTGCTTGTTCCTGGAGCAAGCATAATTACCTGTAAGAGGTATCTCCAGGAACAGCAGGAATCGGTCCTCACAACTCTCCCTACTCCCCTGGGAGTTGCCTCCCTATCTTGTTTTGGTTTTTATTGCTATCCTAGCTATGTCAGCTGACTGAGCAAGATGGCACCCTTGGGCAGGAAGGGGACCATGCATGTGTGGTAACATGTCCCAAAGGCTTTCTTTGAAAGCTAGGGAAATGCTCTGCGTGGACTCTGTCGGCGCCGACGTCACCCATATGTGAGGACTGATTCCTGCTGTCCCTGGAGAACACCTGTTACAGCTAAGTAATTATGCTATATTGCAGCCCCTCCCCCTGACCAGTAGCCAAATAGGTGGTGGAGTCAGGGCCAGTCCAGCTGCTAGGCAAAACTAGATGGCTGCCTTGGGCAGCAGCTTCTGAGGAGAAAAGCCAAGCAACAGACCTTGACAGCCAGAGAAACTCAAAGAGCCATCAGCACATTCTTTTACCTGCAGGGGGAGCCCTCTCATACATACAATGCAAAGTTTCATATGTGAAAGTATGATGTCCCGTTATGCATTTTTACAAGATTGTTGTGGAAGAGGTGGTGTTGAGATAATCATGACTGTTGATTTTAATTATCAAAATCTCAGGTGGGGGAGGGTGCTTAAGGCTGAAGGTTTGCCTAGGACACCGAACACCTTTGCACCAGCCCTGGAAGGATTCCCACCCAGCTTTGAGGGAGCACTACTCACCTGTAGTCTGTATAGTCTGACAGCTTCACTAAGGGTATCATAACTGTAGTCAGTAGGAGAGGGCTGAACAGCATCCGACTATGCTGAAGATTTCAGCTCCTCCAGACGGCACCAGCTTCACCTCCCACTGAGCCTGGTCCGTTGTTCATTTTGCTTTTGGCAGTCACGTGTGCAGGTTGCCAGACAAATCTAACTCCCTCACAAAATCTTCACATAATACCTAACCGAGGTTCCTGCACTGCCTTTCTACAAAAACAGCTAATGCGCTCATTACAGCCCACTTCTATAAAACAAAGGGGGAAAACAAGAAGACAAACCAGTTGCTTTTCAGAAGAGGCTTTTCTCCTCAGACACCGTGGTAATGCTAAAAATGGAAGAGGGGTTTTTCAATTCTCAAACTGCTACATACAGTACTTGCAGATGGAGGAAGGAAAAGAGAGCAAGAGATTAAGACAAAAGCATACGGGAATAAAGCAATTGCAGGCCCAGATTCAGGCATAGACAACCACCTAGGCCGCCGAATTTCGAAGATGCCAAAATGTTAGGCCAAAGAGAAGGCTTTGGCTTACTTTAGGACCATGTGCTTCTCCAGAGGGGCTCAACTGACACTATAGCCTCTCTCTGGCTCACTAACCTTTGGAATCTCTGACAACCCCCCCCCCCCCCCCTGAACACTGCTGTCTAGGATCTGTTATCTGGTTTTACCTATAGATGCCAACATTTTAAATCTGGCTCTGATCAATCTGTATCCATGCCTCTTAAGACTAGACGCTTGTATGACAGTGTTCCTGTGAGTTGTAGGAGAGAGATTTAATAATTTTTAGGAGTTGCCATAACTGCCAAGGGGTCTTTGGACCCTGTTAAAGCCTATGCTCTTTCTAACAGAGAGCATATGGTTAGAGGTGGGTGTAGGATGAACTGAAGCATTTTGCCATGGTGCTCCCCCTCCAGGAGTTAGCACAGTGATGTGGCCAGTACTTGCTGGAGGAGATTCTAAAGCAGGAGGTGGGTCTTGTCTTTCTTGTCTCTGAGACAGGAGTTCTAGGCTGGGGAAGAGGAGGACAGTCTCTTTTCCTCTAGGCCTGGAATGGAGCAGGAAGGGAGAAGTCGGTCTCTTGTTCCTCGGTGTCATACTGTATGCTTCCTTTGACATCTGAGACAAGATTTCAGCAGCTCTAGTGTCCTGTGCTGGATGCAGAGGAGTTCCTGCGGTGGTGCTTCTGGTATCCAGAAAAGTCATGTTCCTGAGAGAGCTTGCAGTGTGGAGAAAAGGAGTGAGCTGCCCCACTGGTGTTTAACCAAGAGTTTAGGAGTCTGCAAGGAGGAGAGGAGAAAGGAATAGCAATGAGAGATTAAAGCTTTTAGAGTATCAGGCAGGAATAAGGCACAGGCAAACCAGGCACATGCAAAGGTCCCACAATTTTAGGAGGGTCCTTCTCAGATGTGAACATTTGGTGGCTTCCAAAGTGGATATTTACTCTGTAGAGTTGGTTGCTGGCTGAAAGAAGAGTGGGGAATGAGAAATGCCTGAGAGCCACCACTGCCCACAAAGGTTTGTCTGTTCTCTCTACCCCCATGCATTGTCCTCCAGTTGGCAAGAGAGAAATATCGCTACACCAGGAAGATGTATTACAACTATTTGATAAACTGAATAGTAGCAAATCACCTGGACCAGATGGTATACATCCAAGGGTGTTGAAAGAACTGAAATATGATATTGCAGACCTGCTATTAGTAATCTGTGAACTTTCATTAAAATCATCTGTAATACCTGAAGATTGGAGGATCGCCAATGTAATGCCAATTTTTAAAAAGGGTTCCAGGGGTGATCCAGGAAACTAGAGACCAGTGAGCCTGACGTCAGTACCGGGAAAAATGGTAGAAACCATCATAAAAAACAAAATTAATCAGCATGTAGATAGTCATGGCCTAATGGGAGACAGCCAGCATGGCTTTAGACAAGGAAGATCTTGTCTTACTAATCTGTTATGTTTTTTTGAAGGAGTGAATAATCAGGTGGACAAAGGTGAGTCGGTTGATATTGTGTATCTGGACTTTCAGAAAACCTTTGACAAGGTCCCTCATCAGAGACTTTTGGCAAAACTAAAAAGTCATGGGATAGGAGGCAGTGTACTATTGTGGATCAGGAACTGGTTAAAAGATAGAAAGCAGAGGGTTGGGCTAAATGGCCAATTTTCCCAATGGAGAAAAGTGAATAGTGGTGTACTCCGGGGATCTGTGCTGGGTCCGCTGCTTTTTGACATATTCATAAATGACCTGGAAAGTGGAATAACGAGTGAGGTGATCAAATTTGCAGATGACACAAAACTGTTTAAAGTTGTTAAAACCCAAGGGGATTGCAGAAATCTGCAGGAGGATCTGGATAAATTGGAAGACTGGGCATCCAGATGAAATTTAATGTGTACAAGTGCAAGGTTATGCACCTAGGGAAGAACAACCCAAACTATGGTTACACAATGCAAGGTTCCACATTGGGAACCACCACCCAGGAAAAAGATTTAGGCGTCATTGTGGATAACATGTTAAAACCCTCCGCCCAGTGTACAGCAGCGGCCAAGAGAGCAAATAGAATGCTAGGTATGATAAGGAAAGGGATGGAAAATAAAACAAAAGATATTATAATACCTCTATATCGTTCCATGGTGAGACCGCACCTTGAATATTGTGTGCAATTCTGGTCGCCGTATCTTAAAAAGGATATAGCGATTTTAGAAAAGGTTCAGAGAAGAGCCACCAAAATGGTAAAGGGGATGAAAGGATACCCCTATGAAGAAAGGCTAAAAAGGTTAGGGCTCTTTAACCTGGAAAAGAGACGGCTGAGGGGAGATATGATAGAAGTCTATAAATTAATGAATGGAGTGGAACGGGTAAACGTAGATCGATTTTATGTTATCAGAATATAGAAAGACTAGGGGACATGCAATGAAGCTACAGGGTAACCTATTTAAGACAAATAAGAGAAAATATTTTTTCACTCAACGTATAATCAAACTCTGGAATTTGTTACCGGAGGATGTAGTAAAAGCTGTTAGTGTAGCTGGGTTTAAAAAAGGTTTGGACAAGTTCCTGGAGGAAAGGTCCATAAACCATTATTAAAAAGGGACCCAGGATATCAGTGCTTGACCCAATACAAGCATTGTGGAACCTGTGTCTCTTGGGGATACTGTTAGGTACGTATGACCTAGATTGGCCACTGTTGGAAACAGGATACTGGGCTTGATGGACCTTGGTCTGACCTAGTATGGCATATCTTATGTTCTAGCCTGATGTTTCCTCCTCTACTGTCGCACCCATGGGAATTTTAAAAATATATTTATTTTACTGCAGGGTTAATCCTGCCCTGGGTACCAAAAGGGGCTCTTGGGGGAGTCAGGGAACTCGGTAAAGGTGCAGAGGAGCCCAGAATCTAAAGGAAGGGCAGGATCGTGTCTCAGAAGTGTGTGAAAGAAGGGATCAAACCCTTTTCTGCATGTTATGTTTGCTTGCTGTGAAGATGCAGCTGAACCTGTTACCAGTGACATTTTCTCAGAAATGTCTCTTATTATGGTACACCTATTTTGTCTGAAGTGTCTCCAGCAAAAGGAATTAGTGTCCCATGGGCCCTGGCTTGGAGAAAGCCTTCCCACTCCATCAGAGAACACAGATCATATCGGGTTTTGCAAAGAATTGGTTGGACTTCGCCCTGGGAATGAGTGAGGCCTTCATGCATAATGGGTTTTATGAATGACTACTTAGAGGAGGCAGCAAAAGTGTCACTCAGCCATCGAGTGCACAGTGCAGACCGGTTTGGGCACAGCCTCAAGAATCCTGGAAGGGACAGGAGCTGAACCATGGGTGAGCCCTGCTCAATGCATGTCCAGCAGCATACCATTCACGCACAGATTCTACACACTGGGTGGCGCTGTCAGCAGGGCTGGCTCAACACCAGGCAATTCCCTAGGGCGACAGCTTCTGGAGGGCAGCAAAGCACAAGGTGTTGAAAGTTGAACAATAGATTCTGACAGCCATAGAGGGGGAGGCACAAGGCTTAAGGTTTGCCTAGAGCAGGAGCACTTCGAACCGATGGTGGGGCTGGGCCTGGCTATCAGGGCGACTCGAGGAAAGAACAGGGAAACCAAGAAAGGGTGGCAGGGCATCATCTTGGAGCACGATGCAGAACAGATGGGGGAGAGAGTGCAGTTGCCCAGGTGCTAAGGTCCTGGTAGAAACCTAGAGAGCAGGAGCTGTTTCCTACTGCATCATGGCAAATGGCTTCTTCTTTAGTATTTATGTTATTGCTGGTGGTAGAACGGTTCTGCTCCTCTGATTTCTCTTTGTACTGAATAAAGTGGAGCAGCACTCTCTGACCTCTTTCTCCCGAGATGCAAAGAAAAGGTCCTCGCCATGCAATGGGGACAGTCTCTTCTCAGTCTTTTGGCTGCCACCTGCCTCCGTTGAGGAGGATTAACTGATCTGCTAAAATAGAGAGAAAAACAACAGCCCCTTTTCCTGAGACAGGGAGGAATTGAAACTGCACAGCTTGCACACATTCACTGACTGTACTGCACTCTCCTTGCTGCGGGTTTAGGCATGAGAGCCCGCTCCCCCACCTCATTTGTAGGTAGGTGAAACTCTTCTGGTTCTCCCTGCGGCAGACAGATCCTGTAACCCTCAGGATTCTGCGAATAAAAACTGTAAAAAAAGCAATGCAGCGAGATGGTATGCAGTTTGCTGTATTTATTTTCCCTTTCTTTCCCCTGGCCCCATTCTTTCTAGCAGTATCTAAATTCTCTTGTATCGCTCACGGTTTTTGTGTTTGCCATGGTGCCCTCCTTTTAGAAGCCTTTCACATTATAATCTTGGCTTCCTATTTTACCTGCCAGTCACAGTGGAGTGGTGTTCCGCTCCCCTCCCCTTTTACAGCAAGATACATAAAGAAATATGCAATGCATAGTAAGGTTTCATTTTCCTAGCATAATGTTTTTACTTTTGCTTTGAAAGTGGTGCTACTCCTGGGTTTGTGGCCACTTTTTATTTTAGCAGGCTTCACGGAGCTGTTTCGATTGTAAGCTCTCCAGGGAAGGGACCTACCAACTATGCATGAACGTGTCACTCGGCTTGAGCTTGGCTTTGGAAAAGGTGAAGAACTGAATCTAAAGCCCAAGTCCAGATCACCATAATGTCAGGGAAATCTTCAAACCAAAGATGTACCAGTGATCCAGGGTTGTGCCCTTTCTGCACGTTGCAAAATTTAAAGAGGGCAAAACACCCCTGAAAGCCGCAGTCTCAAAGAGGAGATTTTAGGCCTCATGTGCTTCTTGGTTTATTGAGCATTACTGCCTTCTAAATTTCACCTTCAGGGAACGCTCTGTGCTTGGCCACTGTCTCCAATGAACACTTTTATGGTAAACGTCTGCAAATTAATTAGTGCCAAAGACACACTTTGCGGAGCTGGTGAACTAGGTGTAATTCTTTTCTTTTTCTCCTCGCAGTTCTTTGCCCAACTTGTACCTTAATTTACAAGCTATGACTAAGCAGCTACACAGTGGACCCATAACAGATATTCTACAGCCACCGGTAGCAATCAGTTTTCTAATGTCCTGATTGCTGAGGAGTGGAGCAGAGCGACAGAAACCTCATCAGTGGATCTTGTTTCCACCTTAATTTGGCTGTATTTGTCAGGGCAAAGAACACCAGAAAATGACATGGAAACACGACTCTTCCTTTGCTCTCTTCATCATCCAGTGCTTAATGTTCTTCATTTAACAGAACGCAATAACCAAAGAAAAATGTGCACTTCGTATTTGTCTTTCATTGCTTTTTCTGCACTATAAAGAGCTTTGCTTTCGCTGTTGCCATGCACTCCTGGGACGGAGGATTTCATAGGTTTTGCTGCAGACTTGAATACGATGCAAAGAAGCTCGGCTGCCGAGAAAAACAGAAGATACCGAAGGATTGCAGGCTGCAGATACGAAAACTGAGAGGGAGCTAGAGGGTGTGATTACTATCACGTCTGAAAATAAAACAAAATCCCCTGATGTGAAAGCAATGCTGTCATTATGCACCCCTATTAAAGGAGAATTACCAGGTCCTTTGGGAAACAAGAAAAAGTTATAGAAGGGGGGAAAAGAACTTCCCTTGCAAAGATATGTGTGTGTGAAAAAACCTTCCTCAAGGCTGAAGGTTATAGGTCTTCTGCACATCAGGGCACGAGTATACTGACCTGTGTCATACTCGTATAATCGGATTGTCGCTGGTTGGAGGCTGCACACATACAGTATGTATGACACAAGGGCATATTTCCCTGTTGTCCACTCACAGCCTCTGGTGTGTCTGCCTCGAGGGTGTACTGGGGAGAGGCATGGTGAAGTGCGTCTCAGTAGGGCAGTATGTTTGTTTGTGCCTCTGGGGAAGGTGTGTAGGGGTGTGACTGTGTATGTGTGAAGAGTGTGGTGGGTCTGTGTGTGTTGAGATGAGTGTGGAGTGGGGTGCGGTATGAAAAAGGGTGGGGAAGGCATAGAGGACACGCTCTTCCCAGCCCCATGTCCTCCCTCTCTCTTGCATGCTTCCCTTCTTGCACAATCTACTTTCCCCCTCCCTTCTACTCTCTCCCTCTGCAAAGCTCTTATATGCCGCTTCCATGACTGTTACTCTCTCCGTATTTCCAAAGCTGGGGCCTGGTGTCTCTACTCTCCCGCCATGACAGCTACCAGCTTCCTTCATACAGGGCTAAATGAACTCTTAAAGGGACCTTAGGTAAAGAAGCACGTTGTGTCCCTCATCGTAACATAAATACATTTTTAAACCCCATAAATATATGAATGTGGGGGTTTAAAAATCTACCAGGTCCTCTTTTCCTTTCCCCCCAAGTACAGAAAGAACTCTCCCTCCTTCCCTCCTCTCACCCCCAAGATCCAGCAAGCATGCTTCCCAGCCTCCTATATTCCCAGCTCCTGTTTGGCTGCTGGCAGTTTGCTTAAGGGGTTGATGGCACCAGTGTAGGGGGATGTGCAGTGATTGCCACTGTTGCCTCTTCCCAGATGCCAGCCTAATGGCTCTGGGGAGAGAGTGATGACATGGATGGCTGATGAGGTCATCTCTTGTCTCTACGGAGTAGCACAGCAGCTGTGACCATTCAGCACAGATCGAAACCTAAACATTCTGCCAGTCTTTCGAGCGAGGTTGGCAAGCACAAGACGTTCAGTCTTCTTCTTCGCCACCAAGCCTGCATAACGAACCCTCGTTCGAGACTTTCAAAGCCGGCCTTAAAACTCATTTATATATCCTGGCCTTAATGGATGAACAGCGATGACGCACCATTTGGGTCCGGCGGGTGGGGGTACTGCCTGCATATTACTTTCTTTTATGATATCTTTCCTATCATTAGTGTAGTCTTGTTTCCTTCTAGTTTTGCATTTTACCCATTTATATTGTAAACCAGCTTGTTGGAATCCCAAGAGGTGGTATATTAAGTATAAATAAACTATAAAGCATATCCGCTCCCCCAGACTATGGGCCCTAGACATGTGCCTACCCTGCCTCTAGCTACATTTACTAAACTGCCTTCCCATGGTAGCACACTAACAGGCACTATTGCACATGATTTACTGCAGGTCCCATTTTATGCAATAGGACCTATTTACTAATAATGTACATTACCAGTGACAGCAGACTTTAGGAAATAAAACATCAGCAAATATTCACTTTCCGCAGGAAGCGACCCAAGAAACCTCAGATATTCTGTGCCAGGGTCTGGACAGTAGCCAGTGCTGAATATTTGGATAATGGAGGGACTGGCTCTGCTGGTCACAGAGCAGCAATATATTCAGTCCGTTGTCTGGATCACTATCTGCATAAAATTAGAGAAGACAGCAAAAAGGCTAACTTTATGCAGATAACTGTCCGGATAGCGGACCGAATATTGCCGCTGTTTGGATAACTGACCACTCTTCCATTGCTCCGTCCACTGTCTGAATAGTCCAGCAGCGATCAGGAGGATCTTCAGTGGTTGGATAGTGCTGCTAATATTGTCAGATAGCCCTGGCCAGCACCTGCTATCTTGATAAGTGGTTTTGAGTATTGACTCCTATGTTTGCAGTCAGCACAGTTACACTGAGGAATCTGTTACAAGAGAATGTGGTCAAGCCTGGAAGTATAGCTGGATTTAACAAGATTTGGACAAGTTTCTGGAGGACAAATCCATTAACCATTCTTAAGCAGGTAGACATGGGGATTATCACTTCCCACTTGTGGGCATGAGCAATATGGACTGGTTTTTCCTATTGGCTACTGTCAAAGACAGGATGCTGGACTCTATGGACCTTTAGTCTGACCCATCATGGCACTTATGTTCTTATGTTTCTCTGGGATTATGTAACAAAACAGATATCTTCTTAGCGCAAATTTGTAAGGCTTCTGATTATATTGGCCCTGTAGACACATGGGGGGGGGGGGGTGATATTCAGTGACGGCAGCTAACATTGTTTCACCAGCTAGCCATCATTACTGAAACTTAACTCTAGATAATCAATGACGGAATCATATCTGCCTACCGGCATTGAATATCAGGGATGGCCATAGAAGCTAACCGGGCAGCAGTGAAAGGCCACCCTTTAATGTGCCTAACTTTTACCACTTTGCGATAACTGGGCAGTGGCTCAATATCACCAGGTGCTGGCTAGCATTTGGGCGTTCTCCAGGACCAAGCAGGAAGTCAGTCCTCACATATGGGTGACATCGACGTCGATGGAGCCCTTGCGGAGCATTTCCCCAGCTTTCCATGAAAGCCTTTGGGAATGCAGGCACGCATGCGCGGTTCCCTTCCCGCCTAAAGGTGCCATCTTACCTCAGTCTCTCGTTTTCCGTGAAGCCCACCGGATGTGAGTCCTAGTCATCCCGGAAAATTGTTAGATTTTTTGCGATTCTTCGTTATTTTTTCTTCCCGGTTCGTCGCCGGTTCCCCTCCTGCCGGGTTCGGTACACCGGTATCGAGCCCGATCTTTCTTTTTCGGTTTTTGCCCTTAGTGGCTGGCGTTCGTGCCCTTTTTTTCTTTTTCCATGGAAGGCCGGTCCTTTGACCTCGCGGGGAGAAGTGTGATCGGGGTAAGAAGTTGATGTCTCTCACCGACACACACGACTGCTGCCTCCGGTGCCTCGGTCCTGATCACGACCCTAAGACGTGTGGACCATGTTGAAAAATGTCTTCCAAGGCACTGCGTAGTCGACAGCACCAAAAGGAAAGGCTCTTTTCTGACTCGGCCTCCGGCCGGGCCCGGACCTCATCTGAGGCCTCGACATCTCGGGAATCGGATCCCGAGCACCGTCGTGGCTTCTCGGACAGGGGGTCCCCCGACCGGGAACGCAAGAGGAAGAAGCGGCTTGCGAGGGCGTCATCGGAAGAGGTCCCTGGCTCCTCAAGAGCTAGGTCTCAGACCCCCGACCGGCGCACTGGGCCCTTGGAACAGGAGAAGCCTTCCAAAGTCCCTCGACTGGAGCCAGAGTCTGCTGGACACGTAAGCCCTGTCGTCCTCGTGGACTCTCCTCCCAGGGAGCCGACATCAGGCCTGGTGCCGCCGGGGCCCGAGTCGGGAGCTGCTGAGTCTCCTGAGCTGGGTCTCAGGTTGACAGCCTTGGAGAGCAGACTGTCTGCCTTCATGGAACAGCAGCGGGCACTGATGGACAGCCTGTCTGGCGCATCTGCCCCGACCACCGGGACATCGTCATCGAAGTCGACCCCGGAGACCGAGCCGATACTCGAGGCCATGAAGGCTCGAGGTCGACCTCGGTCGCAGTCTCCCTCGACCTCCCGTTCGGGACCGAGGGCGATGCCGCCGGTGCCTTCGGCGTCGGGGCGGGTGCTCGCAGGCCCCGCGAGGTCGGACCCCGATTCCTCATCGGACGAGTCTGCATGGGAGACGGAGGACGAGGAGTCCCCCGACACCTTCAAGACTCAGTGCGTCCCGTCAGACTCACCGCAGTCTGAACCCCGGAGGAGATCCCCTCTGGAGGATACCCGATTCTCGGAGTTCGTCCGGGATATGGCTGCTGCGTTGGCTATCCCTGCGGACCCCGAGGAGGAGCCTCGAGCCGAGGAGCTCGAGCCCCTGCAGTACGACTCTCCTCCGAAAGAGGCCTTTACTGTCCCGGTTCCTCCGATGCTGGAACGGCTCCTCTTCCGGATGTGGGAGGCATCGGCCTTGGCGCCAGTTTTAAGCAAGCGGGTCGATTCGATCTATCGACTCCGGAAGAGTCCTGGCTTTCAGAAGGCGCAGCTACCACACCATTCCATGGTGGTGGAATCGGCCATGCATCGCCTGAAAAGTCAGAAGATGCACTCCGTGGTGTCCCCTGGCAGGGAGGCCCGAAACCTCGATGGTTTTGGTAGAAAGTGCTTCCAGGGCTCGATGCTTGCTTGCCATGTCCAGTCTTACCAGCTGTACATGGGCATGTACTTGCGAGACCTGGCCAAGGAGCTGGCCGGGTTCTCTGCTGGTCTCTCCAGGGAACCCTTGCAGAGGTTCAAGTCCTTGTCCTCAGGGATCCGGGAATGCTCCAAGTTTATGTCCCGTGCTGCCTATGATGGCTTCGAGGCTTCGGCCCGTGTTGCGGCAGCCGGCATCGCGGCTCGACGCCAGGCATGGCTGCAGTCATCGGACCTCGAGCCATGGGTTCAGGACAAGTTGGTCGATGTCCCTTGCCGAGGCGAGAACCTTTTTGGCAAGCCCATGACCGAGAAGGCCGCACAGCTCGAGACCGAGCACCTCACAAGGACAAGGCTTTCTAGAAAAACTCCTGCCCCTTCTCACAAGAAGAAGGGCTCGGGTAAAAAGCCCTTTTACCCGAGGAAGGGCACTGCCTACAAACAGTACCCACAATATCTGGCTGCCCAAGCTGCCCCTCAGGGTCAGCAAGCCAAGGGGCAGGGTAATGGGCCCCATAGGCAGAGGACCCCCAAGCCTCCGGCCCCTGCTACCACTCAGCAGGGTGGGGGTTTTTGACTCCTTAGGCATAGCCTCTCCGTCCCTGCTCTCCCAACCCTGCACAGGAGGTCGCCTCGCTCTGTTTTCCCACCAGTGGCCACTCATCACTGGAGACAGCTGGGTGTTAAGCATAGTCCACAGGGGCTATGCACTACACTTACAACAACTGCCTCCTCCATACTTTCCAGGGGAGCCTCCAAGGCCTCCCCTGCACACAGATCTTCTTCTTCAGGAGCTACAAGGTCTGTTGGTGGACAGGGCAGTGGAGCCTGTGCCTCCCCACTTACACGGTCGAGGGTTCTACTCCAGGTATTTCCTGGTACCCAAAAGAACCGGTGGCCTTCGACCTATTCTAGATCTCTGAAACCTCAACAGTTCCTAGAGAAGGAAAAGTTCAAGATGCTTACTCTTGGAACCCTTCTGCACTACCTCCATCAGGGAGATTAGCTATGCTCCTTAGATCTAAAGGATGGGTATACTCACATCCTCATTCATCCAGACCACAGAAAGTACCTCAGGTTAATTGTGGGAGGAAACCATTATCAGTACAGAGTACTGCCTTTTGGCCTCACCTCCACTCCCAGGGTCTTCACCAAATGCCTGGCAGTTGTGGCGGCCTACCTGAGAAATCAGGGAATCTTTGTCTTCCCCTACCTGGACGACTGGCTCATCAGGGGTCAGACATGCCAGGAGGCCAAACAAGCCACCCTCAGAACTATTGCTCTTCTTCAAAGCCTGGGGTTCGTCATAAACTTCGCAAAGTCCACTTTGCTCCCCTCCCAGAACTTGGAGTTCATAGGGGCAAGGTTGGACTCTCTACTGGCAAAAGCATTCTTGCCAGAAAACAGAGCCCAAAGACTGATAAGCTTGGCAAGCCAGTTTCTCAGCAGGTCACTGGTCTCCGCCAGACTCTGCTTTCTTGGCCACATGGCTTCGAAAGTACGTGTGACCCCCAATGCCAGGCTCCATATGAGGCCTGCATAGTGGTGCCTTCGGACTCAGTGGTCGCAGGCCACAGGCAGCCTCAGAGACAGGATAAGGGTGATCAGACAATTTCTGAACTCAGGAGTCAAAAACCCCCACCCTGCTGGTGGCTGCACCCATCCAATCTGCTGCAAGAGGTGCCTTTTCAGACTCCTGGATTCACAGTGGTGTTGACCACAGACGCCTCCCTGCAGGGCTGGGGAGCTCATTGTCTGGGCAAGTGCACCCAGGGCCTGTGGTCTCCCTGGGAAGCCGCACAGCAGATCAATCTCTTGGAACTCAGGGCTATTCGGTTAGCCCTCAAACTTTCTCTCCCACCCTGGCTCATCAGTCTGTCCTGGTTCAAACAGACAATCAGGTAGCCATGTTCTATGTGAACAAGCAGGGTGGAACTGGGTCCAGGCTCCTTTGTCAGGAAGCACAGGACCTTTGCTTGTTTGCTCTCAGACACAACATGCTCCTCAAAGCAGTGTATCTCCCTGGCCAGGAGAAACTACCTGGCAGACAGGTTGAGCAGGATTCTGCAGCCCCACGAGTGGCAGCTCCATCCTTTGGTGGTTCAGAAAATTTTCCTGAAATGGGGACTTCCATCCATAGATCTGTTTGCCAGTCCTCTGAACAAACAGCTGCCAAAGTTCTGCTCCAGGCAACCGCATCCTCTGCGGATAGCAGCAGATGCTTTTCTGATTTCCTGGTCTCAGGGCCTCCTGTATGCGTTTCCTCCCACGCCATTGGTGGCCCAAACTCTGTTCAAGATTCTTCAGGACAAGGCCTCGGTCCTGCTGGTGGCTCCCAGGTGGCCGAGACAGCCTTGGTTTCCACTTCTGCTCCAGCTGGCAGTGGATCCCCCACTGCCCCTGGGATTGCAACCCGACCTTCTCTCTCAGGATCAGGGTTCCCTTCTGCACCCCAATCTCAAAGCTCTCAATTTGATGGCATGGAGGCTGCAAGGGTAGTTTTGGCTCCCTGGGGCCTACCTCAGGAAGTTGAGGAGGTTATCCTAGCCTCTAGGAAACAGTCCACTAGGAAAACCTATGCTCTTAAATGGAAAAGGTTTTCCGTGTGGTGTCACCTGCGTACAGATGACCCCTTCTCCTGTACTGTGCCAGTAGTGCTTCAGTACTTACTGCACTTATCAAATCAAGGACTTAAGTCCAATTCTGTTCGTGTCCACCTATCAGCTCTAGCAGCTCACCACTCACTGGTGGAAGGACATTCTGTATCGGTTCATCCCTTGGTGTCCAGGTTTCTCAGAGGCTTGCTCTTGCTCAAGCCTCCCATCCGTCCTCCTGCTCCTGAGTGGGAGTTGAATGTGGTCTTGCAGCAACTGACTCGCCCACCTTTTGAGCCGATGGCTATTTGTCCTCTACGCTTCCTGTCCTGGAAGACACTCTTCTTGATAGCCCTCACATCGGCTAGGCGAGTGAGTGAGCTTCAGGCACTGGTCTGTGACAAGCCTTACACCAGATTCTATAGGAACAGGATAGTCCTCAGGACTCATCCAAAGTTCCTCCCAAAGGTTGTCTCCTCTTTCCACCTCAACCAGGAGGTGGTTCTTCCAACATTCTTCCCTAGGCCTCATGCAAGCCAGGCTGAAGCAGTTCTGAATACCCTGGACTGTAGGAGGGCCTTATCCTTCTACCTTGACCGTACGCAGGGGCACAGAAGGGCTACTCAGCTCTTCATATCTTTTGAGCCTAATAATTTGGGGTTAGCTGTGTCCAAGCGTACCTTGTCCATCTGGGTGGCTGACTGTATCACCTGGGCTTACAGGGTGGCTGACCTTCCTTTGCAGGGTCAGGTCACGGCCCATCGTGTCAGGGCAATGGCTGCCTCAGTGGCTCATCTCCGCTCTGTACCATTGGTAGACATCTGCAGGGCTGCAACTTGGTCTTCAAGCCAGACTCTTGCAGCCCATTACTGTCTGGAGAGGGAGTCCCGTAGGGACAGTGCTTTTGGCCAAGCAGTACTCCGGAATCTCTTTGAGGTTTAGGCAACTCCTGCCCTCCTACCCTCTGTTGGGTTACCGGTGGAGGTTCTGTCAGTGAAAAGCCTTTCTTTGATGCTGGGACTAGAGGGAGTTCTCTTGTTCAGCCTGGGTTCCTGGTAGCCCAGAGCTAGGGAGTCACCCATATGTGAGGACTGACTTCCTGCTTGGTCCTGGAGAAAGAGTAGTTACTCACCTGTAACAGGTGTTCTCCAGGAACAGCAGGAATCAGTCCTCACAACCCTCCCTCCTCCCCTTGGAGTTGCAGTTGTATATAGTTTATTTTACATTTTTGTGTGCTGTTCTTAGCTATGTCATTTAACTGAGGTAAGATGGCACCTTTAGGCGGGAAGGGAACCGCACATGCGTGCCTGCATTCCCGAAGGCTTTCATGGAAAGCTGGGGAAATGCTCCGCAAGGGCTCCATCGACGTCAATGTCACCCATATGTGAGGACTGATTCCTGCTGTTCCTGGAGAACACCTGTTACAGGTGAGTAACTACTCTTTCAGCGGCTGCACCCGCTGTGTGAGTGTTACTAAATATCCCAGCCAAGGCAATTAATTGAATTTCTCCCTCGTGGATTATTTGCAGGCTGTCATATTATTTATTCAACCAGGTGAGAATTATCCAAAGAGAATGTCACATGCTATCTTTCCAGACCATTCAAGTCCTTATTTAAGCAGATCACTCTTATTGACCATGACTGGCCATTGTCTACTTCTATCACAGTCCATGTGTCCTGCAGAAACCCCTCAAAATCTCAAATGTTTATATGACTCTGTGTTTCACGATATGTAAATAGTTACCCCTGTTATCCCAGTTATTTGCCCTGTTATCTGTGAACTCATACGTGTTAATTGTACTGAGCATTTTTGTTCCATGTAAACCGCGCTGATGCTGAATAGTGCGGTATAGAAGAGACTTTAAATAAATAAATAAATAAATAAATATG